>JASDQU010011492.1:0-10213 GCA_032191745.1 Picea mariana | reverse complement strand
ATCAAACTTCCTCATATCGATCTTAGGAACGTGGTTGGTCTTCAAACCAAAGTTGGAGTTTCTCCATTCTTGATTCATATTCCTTGTGTCCTCATCATGAATTTCATGGGACACATTTTCAGTTTCATGTGTCCTCTCTATTAGGAATTTTTTCATTCCTTCCATGATCTCCCTTTTTATACCATCCATCTTAGTATCCATTATTGCCTCCAATTTATCTTCAATTGAATCCATCATCCCTTGTAGTTCATCTTTTGTCACTGTCTTCTTTTCTTTTATAATTCATTTATGTACCTATGCATTTCTTCACCTTCATCAAGAGTCCAAGTAGGACTTTCTAGAGGCTTATTTGGTGTAGAAGTTCCCTTTTTCGGTGGCATGTTGGCCAAGTATCACTTTTGAACCTTTATTTTGAAATGGTTCTGCTAGATAATCTTTCTTCTGCTCTATCTCCAAAGTTTTGGCCCTTCTAGGTATAAAACTTTATATTTTGTAGTTCTCTGATATTTCTTCTCTGCAATACCATAGGTCTGATCAAAATTTGATTTTCCAAGTGGAATTTATGGTAACTTTCCCACAACTTGATGATTTTTGGCCTTTCCAAGAGATCTCACTTGTATAGCGTGCCCCACACAAAATAATTGATATAAAATTCTGAAACTTATACCCAAAATAATACAGACTATCCACTATCCAATGCATCCATTCTTACTCAATTTTGATACTCTACGAATAAGTTATGATAGTTTGACCTGGAACACCTTTTTGAGACTAGTCAGATACCCTATCTTCCACAGGGTGTATCTACAAATGTAAGATGACCCAAAAGATGAACGTTTTACCATAGATACCTTACTAATTTCTATGAATATCCTCCAGATTTCAGGGTCTGAAATGTTACAGATAATATTTTATAGAGAAAATTCCACAATGACTCAGTTGTGGATGATTCCAGAACCCTATATTACACATGATATATATCCAAAAGTATAATGCCTCAGGAGATGAAATTTTAACACAAC
Organism: Picea mariana; assembly: GCA_032191745.1. Taxonomy (NCBI): domain Eukaryota; kingdom Viridiplantae; phylum Streptophyta; class Pinopsida; order Pinales; family Pinaceae; genus Picea; species Picea mariana. Next base: position 9,191 of record JASDQU010011492.1, on the reverse strand, counting down.
GTACCTTGACCCTTCCACTAAATATTCTTCAAGTCGTTCCTTCTGAAACATTGTAGAAAAAAAGTTATAGAGAAAATTCCATGGTGTCACAAATGTAGCAACGAAACCCCAAGACCTTGAGCTCTGATACCATATGTTAAGAACCAAATATCAACATAGCATAGAAAAACCTCAGAATAAGTACTCAACACCTAGAAAAAGAGAGAAAATTAGATAATAATCCTCTTCGAGGGGGCAACCTCCTTATGCCCAAATAAATGTACAATTACAAGATCATTCAAAATGAAAATGTCTCCTTGGTATATATAGGAGACTAGGAGGTATAATTACAACTAATGGAACAAAGTTGACATAAATAAAATAAAATTACCAATGTAATATTCCCTAATTAAGGGGTAATGAGCCATTATTTAGGGCTTAACATTGTTGAAGGGATGATGATGATCTGACAAGGTCCTTCCAGAGCTTGTCAGAGGCCTTGATTCACCATTTGTACTGAGGTGAGGCCAGGGTGTCTGTACCCCTAAGGGTCCATAGTGCACCTTAGCCAGTACCATTAGATTTAACTGAGAACTTAGGATGGATAATTTCTCAACTCCACGAGTGTCATGGATGACGCAATTGTTGAGGCATGGTTGGATAATTTGGTGATCTTTCAACTAAAGGGGAGCCCTCTTCTATGGTGGAAGATGCTCCTGTCGCTTTTGAACATGGTCATCGAAGACGTGTCATGGGAATTTTTCAAGGAATGGTTCCAGGAGAGATATATTTTAAGGAATTCATTGATCATCATATCAATGAGTTCAACGCCTTGTGATAGGGCAGTCACTCGATTCCTGAATACGGGTACCATTATTTAAAGTTGCTTCAATATGCTTCGCACCAATTTACCAAGAAACTTAAGGTCAACAAGTTCGTGTTGGACCTTAATGTTAAAATTCAACTTTTACTTTGGGTACAAGGAATATTGGGCCAAAGAAAGTGTGTTGGAGTGTCAGGAGCCACATTTCCAGCATGACTGCCTAGAGGAGATGACTAGAGAATCTGGATTAGTCGGACCCACTACTGTGGGAGATTTGGGCAAGGCCCATCGGATTCATGCAGTGGTGAATAACTAGCAGGTAGAGCACTATTCGAATGTGCTCAAGAAGTCAGGTATTGTCGCTAACCATACCCTTAGTATTTTGATAAGATCTAGGTGCTACTGAGAGTTTGATTTATGGTGCACTGCTAAAGAGGATTAAGGTAAAGGCAGTTGAACATGAGGAGTTTATATTTGTACAGATGGCTTCGAAAGCCAAACATAAGGTTTGGGGGAAGGTTACGGGCTGTACCCTTAACCTGGGATATTTTGTCACCAGGAACAACCTGTACGTCACGATATTAAGATCTTATGACATCGTGAATCAATATGAACTGGTTGGAATCACATGAGGCGATACTCAACTATAAGACAAAAAAATTGAGCTTTCTCAATGATGAGGGACATAATGCATGATTTTAGGACGGAACCAAAGATTTTCTCTGAGGTTCATCTCTTCCTTGCATCTACAGAAGGGCATACACAAGGGATGTAAGATTTATGTGATCCTTGCGTTAAACAAGAAGGGAGAAGTGGAAGGTCTAGAACACCTTCCCATGGTGAGAGATTTTGTGGATGTCTTCCTGGAGGAGTTACCTGGGATGTCGCTAGAGAGGGAATTGGAATTTACCATAGACCTAAAACTGAGGACTGGACCAATAATGAGAACGCTTTATTGTATGTCGACCCCAGAGTTACAGGAGTTGAGAATGAAACTGAAGGATTTTTTGGACCTGGGACTGATACATCCTAGTGTTTGACCGTGGGATGTGCCTGTTATTTTCATACGAAAGGAGGATGGGTCGTGGAGACTTTGCATTGACTACCATCAATTGAACAAGGCAACGATCAAGAATCAATATCCGTTTCCAAGGAATGATTATTTGTTTGATCAGATGAAGGGTGAAATGGAGTTTTTAAAGATCAAATTGAGATTAGGGTATCAACAACTAAGGATCAAGGAGAATGATGTCGCTAAGACCACCTTTAAGAAGAGGTTCAGACATTACGAGTTTATTGTTTTACCATTTGGACTGAAAATCGCCCCAGGTGTATTTATGAGTTTGATGAACGGTGTGTTCCACGAGTAGTTGGATAAGTTCGTCCAAGTATTCATTGAAGATATTTTTATTTACTCTCATACGATGGAGGAGCATGACGATCACTTGTGCTTGGTACTATAGTGTCTAGGAGAGAACAAATTGTATGGGAAATTGTCTAAATGTTCATTTTATCAATCGAAGATTCACTACTTAGGGCATGTCATCTCCTGTGAAGGTATCGTCATGGATCCAACAAAGGTCAAGTCTATTACAGAATGACTTGCACAGACAAATGTCCCAGAAGTGTGTAGCTTCATGGGTTTAGCAGGATACTATCGACGGTTCATTGAGGGAGTTTTGAATATAGAAAATCCGATCACGAAATTGTAGAAGAAGAACAAGAAGTTTGTTTGGATCGAGAAATGCACAGAGGCATTTTGAAGGCTCAAGGAATTGTTGAAAACAACACCAATACTAAAGGTTCCTGTTATGGACATGAAATTTTTGGTATGCACTAATGCATCCAAGGAAGGATTAGGTGGATTCTTAATGCAGGACGATCAAGTGATTGCTTAAATATTGAGGAAATTTAAAAGGAATGAGGATAACTATGAAACACATGATTGGGGATGTTAGCCATTGTTTATGCCTCGAGAGTGTGGAGACACTACCTTATTGGACTAACCTTTGAACTAAAAATGGACCATTATGGACTACAACACACCTTTATGCAAAGCGACCTAAACGCGCAACAACAACATTGGTCGGAATTGATTAGAAAGTACAACTTCTTGATTACTTACATAAAATGAATAGTGAACTGAGTAGCATGCACTTTAAGTCAGAGACCACAAATCTTTTCGGTATTTCCACTTCAGACAAATCTATGTGAAAAGATTCTAACTTTAGAGCGTGACGATGACTGGTACAGAGAGGTTAAGTATTTTATCGGACAAAAGACATTGATGGTACCAAGATTTGAAGGACTTACATTTGATGATGATGGATTATTGAGATTCAAAAATTGAATTTACATACCATCGAATGACGATTTGAGGATTTTGATCCTAAATGAGTCTCATAGAATGGTGTACATGGCTCACCCAGGGGTCACGAAGATGAGGGCAAACCTTAAACTCTTATTCTTCTGGAAAGGAATGAAGGAAGACATAGTCAACTATGTGGCCATATATCTAGCATTTCAACAGGTAAAGGCTAAACATAGACAACCAACATGATTACTACAGCCACACGCTAGTTCTAAATCGAAATGGGAGGCTATTTCGATGGATTTCAATATTGGATTACCACTAATGACAAGGAGAAATGACTCGATTTTTGTGGTATTTGACACTCTGACAAAGAGTGCTCATTTTATTCCTGTGCGTATGATGTATCAGGCACCTGACATAGCTAGAGTTTTCATCGGTGAGATTGTGAGGCTACATGGTGTGCCTAAGAGGATTATCTCTAATCAAGGATCAATGTTTACGAGATGATTTTGAACTATTTTCCAAGAGGCCTTGGGAACCCAACTTAAATTTAGTACTTCATATGACCCGAAGACTAATGGACAGACTGAACGATAAAAACCAAATCTAGGAAGACATGTTGCACATGTACGTGATGGACCAACATAAACGTTGGGAAGAATTCTTTCCACTGGTAGAATTCGCTTCTAAAAACACTTACCAAAGCACCATTAAGATGGTGCCTTTCGAGTTTCTTTACGGGCGACCTTGTCTAATCCTTTGAGTTGTGATCGACTTGAGGATAGGGTCCTGGTTGGACCAGAAGTGATCCAAGAAATGGAATATCAAATGAAAACAATAATACAAAGGATCAAAGAAGCGCAGGATCGACAAAATATTTATGTCAACATGCATCGTGTCGACCATAGTTACAAAGTTGGTGATCGAGTCTTCTTATGGGTGAAACCGCATAAGAGTTCAATCAAGTTTGGAAAGGGAGATAAACTCTCTCCTAGGTTCATGTGACATTTCGATATTGTGGAGAGGAAGGGGCATGTGGCCTATCGACTAGCCTTGCCTGATTCTTTGAGGCATATGCATGATATTTTTCACGTTTTTAACGCTTTGTAATTTTCCCAAGGCTCTGGGGGAAATCACAGAGGTAACATCAAACCACTTGGAGTCATGGATCTAGACATACAAGACTTAGAGAGGGCTCTCTCTTTCTGATCTAGCTTAGTTTGGAATAGGATATTAGGCTAGTTATGATAGATTTGGTTTTGGTTTTTAAATGCTTGGTTGGAACAACACGAGAGAACCACTAGGAAATGGAGTCAAAGAGGTCGAGGTGATCAATTTTCAAAAGTATCAATCTCAAATGAAATAGAGCAAGGTAGACATACTACTGGATCCAGTAAATTTAAATGAAGTGATATAGAAGAAAACGAGAATATCAATTTAACAACAAAGCAATGAAGAATTCTGCCATTAAATATTAGAAGAAAACATTGATATTATCCCCAGCAAGAATCAGAGTATATCTTTCAACAAATTATGTTCTTAAAACTTCTGCAAGATAATAAGGAAAGGAGAAACATATGAAAATAGAGAGACAATTTACAGGAGAAGCACTTCACCAATAGCCATGGCACATGAATCCTGAAAACAATATGATCTTGTACCCTTGCAGATTTGAAAGAAGAGAAACTCTATGAGCTCATTACAATAATTGGGAAAGTATACCTTCAACAGGTTCCAACCCCTCTCATTACAAAAAAACTCTCCTTTGTAATGAAACAATAGCTCTACTATCTTTGATTTGCTAGCAAGTCAACTCTAACAAAATCATAACAAATAATACTAAAAATAGTAAAACTGTTAAAAAATTTAAATTGCTCAAAATTGTTGGAGTCGAATGCTCTCTTCAAATTTTGCACTTGAGCTCAAATATGGATAAATCTTGTAGCTACTTAACTCATGCCTTGAAATAATGGATGGTTGACTGGACATGTGGATCTTGAATACTAATCCGATGTCTTTGATATGCATTTGATTTAATATTTGACTTGTTGAAACTGTTCTGCCATCACTGCCTTATTATTATGGATCTATTGATGCTTTTGTGGAGTAAATAACTGTCACTTGTATTTTCTCCATCGAATGAGTAATTTCTACCAAATGTGCCCTATTCCCTTACTGCTAAATGGCTCAACCGATGCATAAAATCTGGGATATTTTTCCATTTGTATTATTTGAATTCCTTGAAAACTGGATCTTATCACCACCTGTCCTAATTAAATGCCTCGAGAAATAGTATTTATTTAAAATGAACCTACAACTTGGTATCACTCGTAATAAAAATTCCAAATTCATCAATACTGTGGAAATAATAAGTTGATTTCTCATAGATTTCATTATTATCATAACTTTGCAAGTTCTTCATCTTCTCGAGTTCTTTTCTGCTTCTCCAAAATCGATTTGGATCTTTTCCATGAGATCCTTGAATTCCAAAGAGGAAGGATTACAACACTCTAGTGCGAGGGTATTTAACAAGACAACATATGCCTCTCCATCCTTCATATATGAATAAAACTTTGAAACACTTCTTTGAAGATTGCTTTATGTTTCTGTTCACATATTTTCTTCTCCTCGAGACTCATTGTTTGATTGTCATTTAATAAAATGTTGCATAGAGTAAGCTAAATGAGTTGTAACTAAATGGAGATAAAGCTCTGTCAAATCAATTTTATTTGAGACCCCTGGGTTCCTGAGTAATGTTTCCATTAATAAAATAGTAACCGCACTGTCATAATTGTATCATCCTTATGTTATGTTTGTTGATCTTCAATGCTAAGAAAAACAATGGAATTCAAAAAGACAATATTTTTTTTTAGGACATTCTTCACTTTTGTCCACTAGGTGTATCATCAAAATTATTGCGCTCTTCTTCCATTTCACCTTTATCATCGACCAATTCTCACAAGATCCGATGTTTTCTTCAAGTCGAGGTCTACAAGAAGTTATATCTTAACAATTTTGACATATTAAACCAAGCAAAAGATGAGGCCTTCCTTCAACTAGATCTTGGGTTTCAATTTTGACAATGATGCTTTACTGCAGTCATCTGATGAGGGTCAAGATGCAGAATCCTCTGAATGGTGGATCCTTGTAACCCTTCTTTCACTAGAGTACTCCACACTGGTGGTGACAGTGTGAGTGGGCGAGGTGGACTCGTAATTGCCAGGCGGGTATTCTTGCTCCCAGCCTTCCCTATGTTAGAATTCCCAGTCATTCTAGCCATCAATAAATGGCTCCTTGACGTACCAAGTCTATTGATCTCATTTCTGAAACAATATTCCTTGCATCAGTGGTATTAACTGATGAAGAAGGTGTTGGAGTCTTCATGATTTCAACAATTTTGTTAGATAGAGTCGTTGTTGTGCTTGAGCAAGGAATATGAGTGGGTATGTTAGAGATATTAGAAAACTCCTTGCCATGAATATGATATGCAACAATATGATAAGCATTCTCCCACATACAAAGAAACCCTGGTAAAAAGACCCCAAGCTAAAATGGGAACCATCTAGGCAATCTGATCTATGCAATGATCTGCACCATCTACGAATTGGGTTCCACGTCTATTTCTTGAGATTTTTCTTTGGCCTGGAAAAATACAGACACAATGACAATGATTGTGCTACCCCCATTTAGATCCTGGACATGTCTGTGCATCAACATCTTGGTAACTTTGGACAAATGGAATTTCTTTGATTTCATGTCATGGGTGTATTCGGCCTAACCTTCAGAACCAACAACAACAATATCACATCCTTTGGACACATGTATAGTCACCTTGGCACCTAAGAATTTTCTTCGATGGCTACCCAACTATTTAGCGATGGATGTGGAATAAGAACTTGCCTTCAATTCGTGTTCAAACAGAAGATTTTGAGATGTCCCACGAGGAATTCATGGTGGAAATCGGGTCTTCAACTGGCGTGTTCTTTATATTTTTCTTTTTGTAAGTTTGTGGGCAATATCCCACATTGACAAGGATATAAAACATTTTAGTGCTTATATATATCGATGCCTGCACTGTGTTTCGATGAAGTGAGCTTGGGGCGACGCAATGGAGCTTGGTGATTGTGCATTGGTCTTGTGAATTGTGTTCACTTGGCACTATGGATGCAGGTCTTAGTTCTTGATGTTGAGTACTTGGAGGCTGGCCCTAGGCCAATCTTTACTTTTGAAAAAATCTTCTTCAATCGATTCTATTTTTTGGAAAAAAAATATTGGCCATGTCTCTAGCCCAAGAGCCTATTTTTCCTCATAATAAGAAAAAGACCAAGAAACATAAGCCCCATACAAGGCTTTGACATCAAGTATAGCACCAAAATATTTCATTTTAAAATAAACCAACATTGAAACAGTTTTTCCTAATCACCACCAGGAGAAGTATAATAAACCTGAAAGACAAGTGTTGTAAGGATCCATAGCACACGGAGATCGTTTATTTGTGACATCCTGGAGAAGTGAAGATGGAATTTTTATCTTTTTCTCCTTTTAAATATGTGCCATGACGATTTTGATTCAGGATCTTTTTGAATATGAACCCAACTTTGCAAGATAAAACATTGTTTTTAACCTGCAATCGAAATCAATATATATAATTCAACAACCCTGATTTCCCTATAATTACAGGGTCCTAACACACGTATCTGTTTTGAGACATTATATTAGTGATCCTACACATGTTATGGACATGAGTTCCTTTCAGGTATTTGATGAGGGTGTGTTCACAGCTAAGACAAACCGCATCATGGATCATCGCATTTGATAGTTACGACATCGAACAATAGATCAGGTCAAGTTCCAGTGGAACAACTATAGTCCACACTCGGCGACCTGGGAGGACGCATATGATATGCGCCAATAGTTTCCATTTTTGTTTGATAGATAGACTTATGATATTGTGATACACATTATTTCATCACTTATATACTATAAAACATCAGGACAAAGTTTAGACCAATAGGGGGTGTATGTAACATTTCGCTCTTGCATGCACTGAGCGAACTTCTTCTTTGAGGACACTTGCTTGCAAGTGATCCAGATTATTATACTATTGGTTGTTTGATTATGATTATGATGCATTATGGATGTGATTATATGTTATTTTTTGTATTTACATAGATAGGTTTTATTGACTGGGTTCTCCTAAGTGTGTAGGACTTAGACCTCGAGGATGCAGAGGCATCGATGAAACCCCTTGGACTCCAAATCGAGTCAGGGAGCGGACTATTGGGGTTTGATTGTTGTTGATATGACATATGCACATATGATTAGATATATGAGGATTTATTTTATTCTAACAGGATTTGTTGATGATGCAGGTTGATGATAGCTTTCCGACAAGACTCACATGTGGAGTAGAGGGGTCACGCATGACAACCATAGATGTTGAGGTAGAGGTGTGGACAACAACCCTCCCAAAAACTACTAGAACTCCCGTCGTTGCTCAAACTGTAGGTTAACGATTACCTAGTTCAAGAAGACCCACGATGTCATGAGGGCACACTACGACAGTCACTCACGATGATTCTAAGTGGTGCGCAATAAGGCAGGGGCCCTATTCCTTAGAGGCCCTTAGTTTCCCACATGATCACTTGGAGGAGTATTGACTCTAGGTTTTTTTTATGTCTACCAAGTCATTCAAGAGGTGAGTGGCACCCTTGGAGCACGTAGTGCATCCTGAATGGCACGTCGCATAAGAAAAATTGAAAGAGGCAAGTGACACCTTTGGAGCATGTAGTGTGTCTTGAAGGGCACGTCACACAAGGGAAACATAATGAGGTGAGTGGAACCTTTGGAGCACCTAGTGTGTCTTGAAGGGCACGTTGCATTGTTAATTAATAAGTGAATAAGCCTAGATGGCCTTAGAACGAATAATGTGATAATAAATATTTAAAAACAATTTCCCTAATAAAATGTCACCCAGCCTAGGAATATAAAATCTAGGTCTAAGTGGTACTTGGTAAAAAAATAAAAATGTAATAATAATAATCATCATTAAACACGTGACAAGAAGGGGGTAAG
>JASDQU010011491.1:178298-197408 GCA_032191745.1 Picea mariana | reverse complement strand
AACTTTCTATAATGAACTGAAATAACAACTTCTTTTAGGAAAGTTATTAAAAGCATGAGAGGGGATCTAGGAACCCTAGGAGTAATTTTAGGAGCGACTATAGGGGGGGTGAAAGAATTGAGTCTTTTATTTAAATTAAAGAAAATAATTTTGGAGAAACATGGGGGATGAGTGACACTTGGATGGCAGAGAATTTTTAGAGAATGGTCAATAAAACTTAAATTAATAATGATTTAGGAAAGTAGGTGGATCTCAAATTTCTATAAAAGAAGGGGAAATTGGAGGAAGAAGGGGGGAACGGTTAGCGTAACGTTACGCTTCCGGATTGTGGCTTGATTGTTTGCTTGTGAGGAGTTGGGAATTTCTCAGCGGTATTGGAGTGGTAGCTCCGCCTTGGAGGTGAGCTGAGAAGCTAGTCTTATCTCTGGATCTTGTGTGGCCCCTTTGCGGCTTGGGGGGCTAAGGCGGAAGCAGAGTACCCCTAGCAATTGGCTGGGAGGTACCGGTGAGGTCTCTACGGTCGACGAACAGGAGAGGCACGGAGCGCGGGAAGAAGCACGGAGCACGGGACGTCATCCGAGGCAAGCGAAAGGCAACGGTATGATTTTTACTTCTGGTAGAGTAGAATGCATTTGGATGTATGTTTAGATCTGCATGTGAATGGGTAAACGTTGTGAATGTTATACCTCTGTTGACAGGAAAACTCTGTTTCGTTGGATAATTTGAATGCTTTCTGTTTTATTTATTGGCCCAAAGGGTTCGGACCCATTCTGGCAATTCGAATGCTATTTTTTTTTCTTATTGATCATGAAGGTTTTAAACTCATTGGGCATTTCGTTTTTCACTATTGCTACAAATTTCACTGAGGATAATGTTGTTCCGATCTTGTAAATTCGTTTTTAATCTCTGGCAACTCATTTTAATCTCTGGCAATTCGTTTTCATCTCTGGCAATTCGTTTTTAACCTCTGGCAACTCTTTTTCATCTCTGGCAATTCGTTTTCACCTCTGGCAATTCGTTTTTAACCTCTGGCAACTCATTTTCATCTCTGGCAATTCGTTTTCACCTCTGGCAATTCGTTTTTAACCTCTGGCAACTCATTTTAATCTATGGCAATTCGTTTTCATCTCTGGCAATTCGTTTTCACCTCTGGCAATTCGTTTTTAACCTCTGGTAACTCATTTTAATCTCTGGCAATTCGTTTTCACCTCTGGCAATTCGTTTTTAATCTCTGGCAACTCATTTTAATCTCCGGCAATTTGCTTTCATCTCTGGCAATTCGTTTTTAACCTCTGGCAACTCATTTTAATCTTTGGCAATTCGTTTTAACCTGGCAGTTCATTTTAATCCTGGCAATTCGTCTACATTAACATCCTTTCTAGTTTTATGAATCTTGCCATTTTGATTTGGATTTCATGTTGTTAGTTTTCGGTTCACCAATGAATATTGAGATTTGGATTTAATGTTTGTAATTTTTATTTTAGTTGAATCAGAGATAACTGTGATAATTATTGTTCGTGGACTCGTATTGAATCATTCAGACCTGCCATTCTCTATAGTTTAATGCTGAGATCCACGTTGGACATTTTGCTAGAAAGGAAATAAAACTGTCTCTAAAAACTTTGACCAGTGGCTTTGCAAAACCTTCCACAAAGACTACAGTAGAGAAACCATGATTACTTGGTATGTGCACACATTTTGGCCTGTCTCTATAACAGTTATATATTTATTTATGGAAAGTTTCTAACAGTTTATATATTGTCTTCCAAAATTTTATATATTTATATAAAATGAGTGTAAATATATTTATATACGGACAGTTTCTAACCCTGATGTCACATTGTTATCTTTAATTGACGTTAATTGTAATATGAGGTTATCTTTATCTATTGACAATGAGTATTGACTTTTAAGCTTGTCTTTTTAAAGAAACATATCGCTATTTTATACATTGTCTTTCTAAAAGTCGATACCTTTACATGTGACATCATGGTTAAAAACTGTCCATATATAAAAATGACCATAATTAAACATGTCACATGTAAAGGTATCGACTTTTAGAAAGACAATGTATAAAATAGCGATATGTTTCTTTAAAAATGACAAGCTTAAAAGACAATACTCATTGTCAATAGATAAAGATAACCTCATATTACAATTAACGTCAGTTAAAGATAACAATGTGACWTYATRGTTAKRRWCATSTCYATATATRGASAKKWYCATAACYAWRATGTCACATTGTTATCTTTAACTGACGTTAATTGTAATATGAGGTTATCTTTATCTATTGACAATGAGTATTGTCTTTTAAGCTTGTCATTTTTAAAGAAACATATCGCTATTTTATACATTGTCTTTCTAAAAGTCGATACCTTTACATGTGACATGTTTAATTATGGTCATTTTTATATATGGACAGTTTTTAACCATGATGTCACATGGTAATTTATTTATGATGTTGTTATATATATTTTCATTTTAGATGTATTAGTTTTTAAATATTGGCATTTTAAAATATGGATATTTGGTACAATGTTCTTTTTAATTATGGTTATATTTACACATGGTCATTTAAATATCGTTGTTGTTATGTATTTACGTTTTCAATTATGACGTCATATTGTTATTTTTAAAGTCGGATGTTATTTATATATATTGAGGTTATTTTATGTATTGACATGATGTTTGGTATTTTTTTGATATGATGTTATTTTAAACATGATGATTTTTACTTTTAAACATGATGTTATTCATAATAGTATGTTATATATAAATGTGAGTTTATTTTTATAAGTATTTATACGCATGAGGTTATTCATATATTGAGGTTATTTATAAATAGGAGGCTAAATATGAGGTTACTTATTGCATTACAAGGAAATTTATGATCCTAAATGACATCGAATAGTGAGCTCCTCACGAATATTTGAAATGTTTTTATCTTGTAAGGTCATTATAATTTGGTGGATGTAACATATACGAGGTATTGTAATTGTAAGATCATGGCCCGGATATGTGAGATAAATGAAAGGTGTTTAATAATCCATGGCAGTGTTATTGTAACTTCCATCGTTAATAATAACATATATGGTGTAATAACATTGATTTGAGTACAATAGATTACGCAGATTTTGTAAATGAGGGTTGTTGTTCATTTGATTAATGTTGAACTTGGGTTTCGTGGTCGGAGTCCTTTTGTCACGCGCCTTCCATGAGGGACGTATTTATTCTTCTTGTTTATGTTGTACTTGATAGTATTCCATTGGTTGCTTGGTCGGTTGTGTCGGGTGGGATATAGACACCTCTTGTAGCTTAGTATATATGTCTGTGTGTATCTCCGGTGGAAGGAATCTAGTGTCGTATCAAGAGTCTCGGGCTATTTAAAGGCACAGTTTCCACTCTTGCGACACACCTGACAGAGATTACTAGTTTCTGCCTGAGCAGTCGGCCAGGAGCCTGTATAATCTTCTTTCGAGAAGACATAAGACTAAAAGCCCTGCTTTTCTGTGTAGAAATAGTAAACTCTACTGATGTATTCTTCCTTCTGTGACTGTACTGTACTTAACACCTGGTGTCGTTTACTGCTTACAACTGCTAATTGTATGCCTTATGTCTAGGGGCGTTTATTGCTTGTTGTCACTGTGATATGTCGGGGTCGTCTTGTTGTGTTCGTCTTTCTTGCGTCTTGTTCTAGGTCGGGTTACTAGTTTCTGCCTGAGCAGTCGGCCAGGAGCCTGTCTAATCTTCTTTCGAGAAGACATAAGACTAAACGCCCGGCTTTCCGGTGCAGAAATAGTAACCCTAACACCATGGACTCTTTCCTCTGTGTTCTTAATGTGCACCCCCAGTATGTCTTAATGTTTGTGTGGTGCGCCTTATGCCTATGGTTGTATATTGTTGCAGTTCCTCGTTGTGTGCCTTCAGTCTTCTTGTGCTGAACATCGTGGTTGTGTCTTGTTGGTTGTCGAGTGACGACGTAGAGTCAGGTGTGTTGTTACTTCTACACGCACGCACACACCTTACACAAAAAAAATTCTGCACCTGTTATTAGAATGGTTGAGAGGAAGAATGTTATCAAGGTTGGCAGATGGGTTAGGCTCATAATGTGAGACTTGGTCGATGGTCACAATCTTCCCGTTATGGGGGAATATGATTTTCCTAAAGACAGAAGATGCCACTGCCTTCATAGCATACATATAGCTACGTCCAAAAAAGATATTGTAATCGAGTGGAGCATCGATAACTTCGATGTCAATGAGAATAGTTTTTCCTTCGAGTTCAATGGGGACATTTTGGAAGAGCCCTTTAGGAGATGATGGTCGTCTATCATAAGCTCGTAATGTGATGGCGGAGAGTATGAGCTCCGGGAAACCAAGTTTCTGCCATACTTTTTTGGACATGATGCATGTAGATGCCCCTTCATCAATGATACACCGATGAATGGTGATGTTCCATATTTTTACTGGTATTTGAATAGCGACCAAGGCGGGAAGACGACGTTCGCAGCTATCAAGATCAAAGGTGATGAGTCGAGTATCGGCAGGGTCGACTGCCCCCAAGGAGGAAAGTAGTGATTTCCACTGCATAGGACAAGTCTGGAGGACTTCCAAAACTGACATGGCAGTCGGGGATTGTGCTAAGTCATCGACCAAACTATAGTTATGAGCTGCCCTAGCCTGTGGATTGTGAACATTCCTACGCAAGGGGATGCGAGGGATACATAATGGTGGTTTGGCGGAAGGGCGAGGGATCACCAACGGGGGTCCTGTCGGTGTAGGGTTTGTCTCTAGAGAGATAGGAGTAGACTCAGTTGGGGTCTGATACTGACGATTGCGTGTTTGCAGAAGAATTTCTTCCTTACTGGTGAGGAGAATTGTTCGCTCTGCTGGATTGTTAGGGTTGTGGTATTGACCCACCTGAGGTGGGGGATGCTGCGTGTCCTGTTGGGTGTTTATCACGCCTTGATGCAGGATAGGATTTTGCAGCACGGTGGGAGGGGGTTGTTGTGCATATTGTTGTGGAGCCTACTGAGGGGCAGGTTGTGCAGGAGAAGGGGGAAGGCTCCCAGAGTCTTTCAACCATTTGAAATCAGCGATTTGGGGGCAATGGTGAGTGTAATGACCAAACTCACCACAAAGGGCACAAGGGAAGATGGTTTTAACATTATTCTACCCTTGACATTTGTTGTTATTGCCCCCTTGGGGGTTTTGGTTCCTTTGGTTCTGATTGCCCCCAGTGGGTTGGTGCTGTGGGGGTTGATTCCCACCTTGACCTAGGTTATTGTTATTCCTATTTCATCCTTTCTTCTTGGCATTGTTCGATGGATGAGTTGGATTGGCTGTGTTCAACTGTTCAAAATTTTGGTATTGTTGAGCGGCAGAGGGTTGAACAAAATTTACCCCCGCGTGAGGATGTGGGGGAGCCATGGGCTATGGTGGACCAGGAAAAGGGAAGTATGGATTCTGTGGTGGTACCGATCCATAAGGTACATAGGAAGGCGTAGCACTTTCGCTAGTACTATAAGCTGATGTTGAGGGAGTACCACTAGTGGCTGGAAGAGGTGGATGTATGGGAGGTGCCGGTGGTGGTCCATTGATAGGTGGAGGTATAGAAACAGGGTATGGTTGTTGATAAGGGGGTGGGGGGTAATAATAAGTGCCCCCATATGTCAGTGGGTATTGAGGTGTTCCATACATCGATGGTGGTTGAGGTTGTGGACCATGGTGCGCGGTGGCACCCAATGCAATGCTATAAAAAGCCATGAAGAAACATCATTTTCACAAGGAATTTCATGTAATGTTATGCTGCCTAGATTGTTTTAAGGACTCACTCCTTGAAAATAACATCATTGGAACCATCTCATTGAGCTATCCACCTCTCCATTGAGTGGATGTGCTAGGAGTTCTTTCACCATCTTTCTCATTTTCTTATTGTAAGGAGAGGAAGTCTATGAGTCTCTTCTTTCTCCAATGGAAGACTCTTGAGGCCCTCACAAACTTGCTCTTCTTACAATAAGAAAATGAGAATGATGGTGAAAGAACTCCTAGCACATCCACTCAATGGAGAGGTGGATAGCTCAATGAAATGGTGCCAATGATGTTATTGTCAAGGAGTGAGTCCTTAAAACAATCTAGGCAGCATAACATTACATGAAATTTCTTGAAAAAATGATGTTTCTTCATGGCTTTTTATAGCATTGCATTGGGTGATTATGTAATGCCTTTGAAGTGTGGAAAGGGGCTCTTTAGGGCTTCATTAGGTCTTTGACCAGCCTACCATGCAAATTCATCTCAGAATTGAGGGTCAAATCGGCTTGGGAGCTGATCCATAAGTGGTTGGGAGGCCGACCAATTCAATAAATGCGTCGTTTATTAGTTGCATGGGTTTTTGCGCCAACAGTTGCACATTGTGCACGTACGCACGCATGGTACGTTCCTGTTCTGTGCATGTGCGCGGGCACCAAACTTCTGTAAAGCGCCCTTCAATTTTTGGTTAATTTGTATAGTTTTTGACCTTTCTGGAATGCTATGAAATTAATTCAGTGCCATGAATGACTTCATTACTGTTTGACGATGCTGAGTTCTTGTCGCCATGTGCGGATGAAATTTCAGTGATAACAACAGCATAACTTTGCTATTTATTCCTTGAAAAATGAAGTGTATCCATGGCCTTTTTATAGCATTCCTTTCAGGTAATGTCCAACTAGTTTGTAGTGTGTAAAGAGGCTAATTAGGGCATGTCTAGGTCTTTGACCATTCACCCAGTCGAATCCAGTCTAGATTTGAGTTTCAAATCAACTTGTAAGCTAAACCAAGAGTGGGTGGGAGGCCGACCACTCTCATAAATGCATTGTTTCTCACGTGCATGTATTTTTGAGACAACAGTCACGCATCGTGTGCATGTGCATGAAAATTGCATTTATGTTTTGTGCATGTGCGCGCGCGCCTTGTGTCTTCATAGCACCCTTTAATTTTTTGCACTATTTGTATAGTTTTTGAGTCTTTGGAAATGCTTTTGTGTTAATTCTGGTCCATGGGTGATCTCATAATTGTTTGGCGACGTTGAATTCTTGTAACCATTTGTGGACGAAATTTTAGTGATAACAAATGCCCCCTGATGGATGAGGTTAGGAGCATACGTATAGCTGAAATCCGTCAATGTTTCTTCTACTAAGAGTGTTGTTGTAAGAGAGAGAGATAGTGGGATTGTCCAGAGCTACCCGTTGGAGGGAGAAAGGAACCTGTAGAACTCGACCTTCCATAAGGTGTGTATAAATAAACTGTGTACAAACGAGGCGGGAATGCCCCATGCTCATGTCATGTAACTCAAAAAAGGAATGAAGTGTTGATGTAGACAACTGCAGTGCCCTCAGGGGAAGTCGTGATAAAGGTAGAAGACAATTCTATGGAGGAACATACTCTAAATAGTAGGCAGCGATATCTGTAAGAAGTATCATAGATTCTATAGGCATTGATAGACCAACCAAGTTCAGAGGTCTTCAGTGAATATAAGAAATAACTACAATAGTCGCAAAGTAAGACCCACCGTAACATGAGAAAGTCTTGACATCAAATGTTATGGGGATCAATGACAGCAAGGAGCAATTGTGTTTCTCCCTGTGCTGTCCGAGAGCTCTCATTGGTAAGGTAATGAGAGTCAAGGTACTGTCGCCCTTCTGGAAAACTATGTTGATGTCGACAAAAGGGGGACACAACTCCTAGAAGCAAAGGGCTTCGTGAAATCTACTAGGTGAGGTTTAATAATTTGGAAGAGGTACATGGACGAAGTCAAGATGTAGGAAGACTCGAGACTGCCCTTGGTTGGGGGTATATGTGAGGTAAAAAGTGGTCGCAACCCTTCAACGAGGTCGAGTGTCAGGGGGACAACAAGACAGAGAATAAGTTGTGCCATAAGGCGGGATAAAGTGAACAAAATTAGAGGGCATAGGTAAGTTGCCTATGGGATACTCAGAGGATATGGACGATGTTGTCAAGGGTAGATGATAAGGAGTTCCCCAACCAAGGGTGACATGGGTTGCAGTTGCCAAAAAAGGGAAGAAGGTGGCCAAGGGTGACGACAAAAAGGTAATGTAAATGATGGAAACAAAGGCATTTGTACAATAAATAAAGAATAACTTGGGATAAGTGTACAAATACAGAAACGGGTGCCCCAATGTAACATGGTTGGCTCGGGTAGGGCACAATTTGCTTGGAGAACTGGTGGAGGGTGGGGACCCCATGGGTGGGTTTCTATATGAGGTAGGTGATGTTAGCGATAATTATTGTCTTGGGCTCGAGATCATTTGGGTCTACAAGTTACATGAGAAGCGCTCGAGCGCGGCATGGAAAAATCTCTTTTTACGGCTTCCAATCAAATGAGCGGGTGAAATTACATTGTCAACGGCCCGGATTCATCCATAAGAACGGATCGATGGTCATCGATATATCGTGGCTACCAAGTTAACCGATATATAGTTTCAAAAAAAGCACCTATATTTCAAGACTAAATCTGGGTCGTCCGATCCAGTGATGTGTGGCGCAAGATCTAGTCACGTCGACATATCGACATTCAGGAATTCGAGGGGTAAAAGTCCCTCGTCATCTCACATCTTGAAACCCCAAACCCCGAAATGCCGATAAACACCTTTGAAGCTAAGCCTATGGTCCTAGCACCTAGTCACGTCAAGCGAGCCTGGTAATGGAGGACACATGGCACAATAGCTGAGCCATGAGTGGGGCCATTCGGGATTTTCACGTTTGAAGAACCGAGGTCCTCTCAGCCATCCATCTATCGATGAAACTCGGGCGCATTGGACTTAAAAGGGGGTAAAATGCAAAGGAATGGGTTAAAAACCCACTTGTCCTAAGTTCAGGATGAAAATGTGTCTGTGTTTAAATAGAAATCGGAATTGGACGAAAGGGATTAGAGTGCCCAGATCAATGATGCACATTGGATTCTGGAGCCCCCCCTCCCGCCTTTATACCTTTAGGCAGAGGGGGAGGGTCCAGAATCAGGGGCGCACCTCTTCAACAGCTGCGATTAGAGCGCCCAGATCAACGATGCACAAGGTGATTCCAGACCCCCCCCCGCCTTTCTACCTTTAAGTAGAGGGGGGGGGGGGNTAAGTAGAGGGGGGGGGGGTCTGGAATCGGGGACACATGTCTCCGACAGCTATGATTAGAGTGCCCGGATCAACGGCTCACATTGTATTCCAGAGCCTTCTGTCTCTCTGCGTTTAACCAACGTGGGCCCCTTTCCTGTCGTGTCATATTTTGTACCATTCTTCTCCTTTCCATCTATTCTCCTCCTAGCCGTGTGATGAGGCTTGCTCCCTTCCATGACATCCTTTCGCTACCACACCCATCCTTAGACCCTCTTATCTTCTACCACCTCATCACCTCTCATCTCACCCTCACAGTGTTGACACCATCACCTCCCTTTCCCCTTCCATGTCAAGCGTGGCAGTTCCTCCACACCTTATCCATCAGACTGTCCAACTGTTCCAAGTGGCAGCGCGAGGGGTCTTCCATGTCCCAGAGGGAAGAGTTGACTGAGGTCGTTCCCAATCCTAAGGAAGTAGTTATTATTGTCGTGAAGGTGGTTGAACATCGTTTTCTTCCATAAATAGAAGGGCAGGAAAGGACCAAGCGTACAAGCAGACTGATAGTCCTTCCTGACGGAGATTGCGTCTGTCAAACCACTGCAGGACAGTCAGGAGTCCCATTGTGTCTGTCATAAGTGCACGATCATCCAGAGTCTGCATGCACAAGCTGCCAGAAGACATGCAGATGCAAAGTTTTGAATGCATCTTCTCGTTTCCACTACTGTTGTTTTGTTTTGGCTATATGTAGGCATTTTTGCCATTTTGTAAAGTATCGATGGTTGAGCAAAGCTCCCGGTTGTAAAGATTTAATGAAGCACTATTATCTCTAGTTATGTATGAACTCTTGAGACTTCTTTCCTTATGAATGTAAATTTCTTTCATGTCTTTGTTCAAACTATGTTAGAGCATCTCGGAATTGGAGAATCTAGTCGAGTTGTAGTTGTTATAGGATGATGTAGATTTTGATCACTGTAACAGTCACACTATCTCTAACCAGTCCTTGTGATTTTCCTAACACTGAATGACTTGGAATTGTAGAATCCAGTCAAGTCCCCTTTCAGTATCTCGAAGCCCTGAACCAGAGGATCTCACATTCGGGGTTTTTCCTCTACGAATTACAGAAAGCCTCTTGCCTGAAGTAGTTTGTTCACTCTTCTTATCAAGTCTTCCACCTGTTCACCTTTTAATCAACCCGCTGATTGAAGTTAGATCAAGACCTCCTTTGTTTCTCACATTCCAGACACAGTCTCTGAGTTAGAGTAATATCTTCCTGAGTCTCTATCCATTTGATCACCTATTAAACACCATCGTGACATAAAACTGATGGACGTCGGGCTCTGCTCCTGTAAGCAATCCAGGAGTGACTTCTGATGCTATCAGGTGAAATGAATTAAAATTTGCAGATGGGAAAACTAATTGTGGATGAAATGGCGGGCTCATGATACTGTGGAGGTGCAGTCAAAAATAGAACCTTGAAGAGATAATCTAGGAGTCTGGTGGGAAAGCTACCAAAATGAGGAGAATGAGTATTTGGTTGATTCATGACATGATGGAAAACTATCGGGACTCCCATCCCTAAAGGATTTTGAAAAAAAACATGAATGTCAAAGATGCAAAAGGGTGCTATGAATGGGACAACTCATATGGGTAAGAGTGCTACCGAGTGATAGTACCGAAGATGAAAATGGAGGTGTTGGTACTGTAGAGCTGGAGATGGGGATCCAAGAGGCAGATGTCAGAGGATGTGACTGGAGATGCAAGTTAGATTCAGAGGGAATGACTACATGCCAGGGTTGAGTATATACCTAAAGGGGTTGCATTGATGTATGATGACCAAGTACCTGCACACATGAAAACCAAATACCCGAGGTGAACAATATCTTAAGAGAATCAAACATACAAGCATTTATTTGATAATTTTGAATATGCGCGTGCATACCTGGTTGGGGTATGAAAAAATGGTGCCCTAGGGGCTCAATATGAAAAGAGGCCCGAGGACTGTTGTGATGTAGATGATGGGATGATGATCCCATGGCTGAAGACGGATCAAAGAATGGATACCCGAAGCTCCCGAAATGGTGAATGGAAGTTGGGAGAAAAGGCTTATATATAGTTGTAGGGCCCACATTGCCACCTAATTTGTACTTGCTACTATAGTGACTAGATGAGAAGTATTTAGAGGAGATTTGGATATTTCAAGAGGGCGAGGCATCCAATCGAGGACCAATGAGCTTTAGGTTAGTAGTCTGATCATTCTGCATAGAATTAGGGTTTCCATTTTTGGGAATGGTCTGTACGGAGGGTCGTGCAGGGGGTTTTTAGGGATGTGTGCCCCCAAGTGCACGGGTGATCTGGAACTATGTGTGCACAAGTGCATGACTTCCCTCCAGATAATCGTGCATGGGGGTGCCTATAAGGAGGAATAAGGTGCACATTATGTGTGTGCCCGTTGGCTACACAACCACACATGTGTGCACAACTGTGTAGTGGATAGGCGCGCTTTGATGTGCGCCTGTGTTCTTGAGAAGGTCGCATGGAGGCACCCCTATAAGGTGAGTAGGTGTGCTTGCATGCACGCCTGTGAGATGGAAAGGTGCACATGAGTGTGTGCCTGTGGAGTGAACAGGCATGCATATGTGCGCGCCTGTGTGGTGAACAGGCACACATGTGTGCGCACCTGTGGGTTAAACAGTCGTGCCTTGGGGGCAAGGTCGGTAGGTGTAAAACTTATCTTTTTAATGTTTGTGATGGTCGAGGTGGATGACCTATGATTTTTTTATGTGGTTGCAGGCCATCATTGTGCATGATGCCAGTTGGTTGGTGAGAGTGGGATTGGTCCTAGTTGAGGGATGTCGTGGCGATTGAGGATTTGGGGGTACGTGCCTCTTTAGTAGCCTATGGGCTGCTGAAGTTTTTTGAGTGCCCATTGATACGGGTGCAGGAGTATCTCCTGGAGCTCCTTATCTGGATGTGCAGTCCAGACTTGCATTGTTTCCTGGTGCAGGCAGAGCAGATTGCCTTCAATGTTGTGGAGGACATATATTTTTTGACTGGGCTCCTGTTTTGGGGAATGCCCCTACTGACAATGTCGGTGTTACCTAGGGATGTCTCTCTAGTGATAGTGGGCTGGAGGTTCTGTTCGAGGGTGAAATTTATGTCGGGCTATATTTTGAGCATTGGGGCGATGGATGCTCTAGCGCATCGTTGTATAGCAACGATGATTGTGAGAGTGTATGGGTCTCTTGCGACTCAACGGATCAGTGGTGGTCAACTGAGCGTGATGGAGAGGGTACTAGCCGGTGAGCACTTTGCTTGGGAGCTTACACTGCATGCCAGGATGGTAGGTAGTTGGACCATTGTCAGTCCACTGATACATGAGAGTTTGTCTTTGGGTCCATCCTAGTGGCCTAGTTTTTGGAGAGGGTTCCAATGTTGAACCTTAGGATTTTATTGGGTGCTCCTCGGGTGTGAGAGACATGACTAAAGCGGTGGTTGACTATTTTTCTTCACCATGGTGGTGGCAAGGGCGGCCATTTCTTTATGGCTGAGGTTGCACAAGTGTGGCAGCAGATGTCGTAGGTGATATTGCAGTTCCCATATGCTGGTGTTGACTTCCAAGATGATCTGTACATGGTGTTACCTCCAGGGGAGGATTTTGATCACCGAGGTATGTTTATGAGTTATATATATATGTTTTTTGACATATCATGGCATATGTATATGATATAGATGTTGATATTATCGTTTGGTTGTTTGTATGTGTAGATGTGGCAACTTGCGGGCGCGAGGTTCAGTTGTTGAGAGCGTCGGCTTGCCAGGAGCTGGAGAGACCGCCATAGGGAGGGCCGTGGGTAAGAGAGATATGGCAGCATGAGGATGTTAGGGAGAGACTAGCTAAGGGGGGGAGAGTAGAGAGGAGATGCTAGTTTGATGACCCAGGTGCCGGGCCAACACATGCTCCTACGGTGGATGCCGGAGTAGATTTTGAGGATATACATCGTCGCCTGGAGGCAGTGGTATAGGGCGTGCCTAAGGGAATGTGCTTGTGAATATAGGATGAGGGCATCCTGGATCACTGTGTGGGGATTCCACCATCGTGGCGGGTTGTGGTACGATGAGCAGCAGTAGCAGGTGCTGCTATGACCAGACAGTTACCTCCTAGTCAAGAGGGACCAGTACTGGGTGGGGGACCACCGCCTGAGGAAGGGGTAGGAGGTGGTGCTCTAGAGGCACCTTGAGTGGTGCTCTATGTATTTTTGTATTTTTGTATATAGGCTCGTGAGGCCATTTTGTACCGAGGTGCTTCATTGGCCTGCGGATACTTGTATTTTTGTATGTAAACATTTGGATGGCACTATGGACCGTCTTATATATACATGAGTATACATTTTGAGATTTATGTGGTGTTTACATGTGTTTTTTTAATGTGTTGATGATGTCTAATCTATATATGTTGTGACAGGTTGTTGATATGTTTATGTATGTGTAGAGGTATCTTGATGTGATATATGCTAGTCTAACACAATATTAACTAAGTTGTCTGTAATTTGATTCAATTTTCTTGGAATATGTGTAAATGTAATGGAATCAAAATGTCGAGATAAAAGTCTAACCTACTGGTATTTACGAAAGAGGCAAGGATTGCATACGCGGTACACATTGTTTGAGCTAGAGAACGACTAGTTGAGAGTCGAGCAATATGCTAAGGTGACGAATATGATGATGTTGGGCATCAGCCAGGAGGCCAATGACGACAGTGTATTCATCTTGGTTGTTGGTCACTGAACCCAAACATATGCCACTCGAATGGAGCATTTCATGTGAGGGGGTGTAGAGAGCCCAAGTGGCCGAAGCAAGATTTTGTGTCCAACGGCTGGCACCGTCAGTATAATCGATGTGGTAGGCTGGTGGAGAAAGCATCTTTCAATAGCACAAATGATAGTTTAGATGTGCGGGGTGAACAAAAAATATTAAAAACACTATAAAATAAATAAGCTAAAGAAATAGTGTTATGTTTAGGCATAAAATTTATTTAAGTATAACCTGTTGACGGGTTATTTGAAAGAGAGGCCTTCAGGAGAGGCTAGAATGTATGCACCTTTGGTGAGTCAATGTTGGATAATGTATGAGCCATGCCATAGTGACTCGAATTTGCCATGACCAAAGGTATCGTGAGTGATATCATAAGCAAGGACGAGGTCATCTTCATGAAATGAGCGAAGGTTGACATGTCGATCAAAGGTGGCCTTTGACCATTTTTTAGCTACCTCATTGTTCTATAATGAAGATCGATGATCTTCATCCAGGGACTCTAAGTTCAACAAGCACTGCTCCATTGGAGTAGTGTTGGGTAATAGCTCAATTGTGGTGCGTAAGGTGGGAATTTCACACTCGATGAGCAGAGTGGCCTCAACCCCATGGACTAGATGAAATGGTGTGAAACCAGTGATTGTTTTTACAACTGTACGGTAAGCCCATGGCACGGAAAATAACATATGATGCCAATTGGTCTTATGTTTGTTAACCATGCACTGTAACATGGTCTTGAGGACCTTGTTGACTGCTTCGACCTGTCCTTTAGAATGAGGGTAATATGGTGAGGCAAACTCATGGGAGAATCCTAACTGAGATGAGAGTTCGACAAAAATCTTGTTCTCGAAGTGTTTCCCGTGATCGGAAACTAGTTGGAGTGGTACTCCAAAGCGGGATATGACATGGTTAAAGAAAAAATGTCTTGTGGTGTTAGCGGTATTGTTGAAGGTGGGCATAGCTTCCACCCATTTTGTGAAGTAATCGACTAAAACAAAAATGTATTTGTGTCCATTGCTGGAGGGGGGATTACAAGTCATGAAGTCGATGCCCCATTTATAAAAAGGGCCAGTAGTGATGAATGGATGAAGAAGAGCAGGTGGTGCTTGAGATTTGTTGGCTTAAAGCTGACACTTCTCGCATTGTTTCACAGCATGAATGCAATTGTGAAACAAGGCAGGCCAAAAGTAACCTTCTCGAATGATCTTCTGAGCAGTGGATATTCCCGAAAGATGGCCCCCACATGCATCGCTATCACAGTTATTCAAGACTCTATCGGCCTTGTCAATGGTCAAGCATCGAAAAAGAATGATGTCGACCCCTCGCTGGTATAAGATGTCTCCGATGAGGAGGTAGTGCGGGGCTTGGTGGCGAATACGATGATGATCATCTCATGAAAGGTGGTTACCAAACTTTTGAGTTCATAGGTAGACGAGGAGGTTGTCATACCAAGGATCATATGAAGTGATGTAAAAGAGGTGTTCGTCGGGAAAGTCTATATTGATGGGGGCACTAGTTGTGTCAGAGGGGAGGGCCGTGACAATTTCAATGAGGATGATGGCTTTCTTGCGCTTGGGTGTTGATAATTCAAGATCATACTCCTAAAGGATAATGATCCATCGAGAAAATTTTCCATTAATTTTCTGATGACTGAGCAAGTATTGCATAGAGTTGGAACCTCTTGCAACCTTAGTTGTGTGAGATTTTCTGGACTGCGACGATGACTGCGAGGACTAGTTTCTCATTGTGTTTATACTTCAAGGGTGGCCCTGAGAGGTTTTTACTAACGTAATAAATGACATGCTCATGATAGTCATCACCAATATGAACAAGAACTCCTGCTATTGATATAGTTGATGCTGATATGTAGAGGATATAGTTGCAATTGTAGTTAGGTGCACTAATTAAAGGGGCGTTGGAGAGCACCATTTTAAGATCGCCAAATGACTGTTGGGCATGTTCATCCCAGTAAAATAGGATGTCATGACATAGTAAGCAAAGGACACTGTGTATGCGAGTGGCGTAGTCTAGGACAAATCATTGTAAAAAATTAGCCTTGCCTTGTGGGCTCTGGAGTTGACGTAAATTCCAGGGAGGTGGAATTTTAGTGATAGCTTGGACTTTGAGGGGGTCCATGGTAATACCACTTTGGGAAACAATGAATCCAAGGAGGTGCCCCGTAGTGATGCATAATACACACTTGAGCGGATTCAAGAGGGTGTTGTATTGACGACACTGTTGGAAGATGATCTATAAATCATCAAGATGTTGGGTGCATTTCTTGGATCGAGCTATGAGGTCGTCCAATTATGCGAGGATGATATGCGCCAGATCGTGAAAAAGGTATGTCATAGCCCATTGGAAAGTTGCGCCAACATTCTTTAAGCCAAAAGGCATGACATGATATGCGAAAGTACCCCAAGGGGTAGTGAATGTGGTTTTGTATTGATCGGCTTGGTGAATTTGGATTTGATTATAACCAGAGAAATCATCCATGAAGGATAGAGCCTCGTGGCCTGCGCAGTCGTCTATAATTTGATCGATGAAAGGCATTGGAAAGTTGTCTTTGGAACATGTGTGATTGATATCGCGAAAGTCTGTGCAGATGCAGATAGTGCCACATTTTTTATTAATGGGTACAGGGTTGGAAACCCATGAGGTATAGGGAATGGGGTAGATGAACACAACCGTGCGTAGTTTGTCAATTTCGGCTTTGATCGCCGCTGCTTTGGATGGGTGTAGCGGTCACTGTTTTTGACGAACTTCTGTAGTGTCAGGCCAAGTGTTGATGCAATGTTTGATGATAGAGGGATGAAGGCCAAGCATTTATGTGTATGACCAGGCAAAAATATCCTTATATTCCTGGAAGAGGGTTTTATAGGAAGTGATTTCTCGAGTGCAAGTGGATCTAATGGTGATTTCCTCGATGACGCCATTTTTTATTGAAATGTCGATTTTGATGGTCGGGGAAATGTTGGCCATGTTGCCTTATTCAAAAGCATCAGGGGCAGGAATGGGGTTGTTGAACCAATCGATATGCCCTGATGGGATAAAATCCTTGGTTTCAACCACGTATATGAGGTGTTAGTTAGGAGGCATGGAGGATTCCTATGAAAAGAAGAGTGCTCGGTGGTGTAGCGCATCCCATGGGTAATCAGGGGTGTTTAAATCTTCGAGTATTTCTTCACCACAGTGGAATTGGTGGGAATATAAGGGGTTGTGAAGAGTGATATTGGTGACTATTATCATGTGGCTGCCCCCTGGTGATGAAGAAGCAAGGGGAACGACGCAAGGAAATTGCGATGGTTCTCTCGACATAAACCAAATATCGAAGTACTGATGAGTACCCGTGGTAGTGGGATGTAAAATTTCCATAGGGAAATGAGCAGGAGAATTGGGGGGCTTTGGGGGTGAATCCTCGGATAAGTCATCCAAGAACTATGAAGGCGTTGGGAGGGCCTCGGGTTCAGGAAAAATGAGATGAAGAATCTCTAGTAACGAGGTAAGGTACACCATCGATTATGTGGGTCTTTGAAGCAAGGTCAATTGGCGTTGCCTGTATTCAATGATCATAGGACACTGGTATGTAAAATTATCGAAGGATTCACATAGAGAGCAAGGGAATCTCATACGTTCATTGACTAAAGTTGTGACATAATGGATGTCAGTGATTTTTGGTAGGGATGACGTAGCTGGATTGGGTTTGCTCTGGAAGCTTTGGCGTATTGCGGCTAATATTTTCCGAAAGCGTGGAAGTGCTAGGCAATGGTGTGTATAATGGCCATATTCTGAACATACAGCGCAAGCAAATTTGGTTCGTAGCCCCTTACTACTTGAGTGAGGGGTGGTAACAACAATACTTTCTACGGTGGCGAGTGTTGATGGAGTTTGATTGACTAGAAAGTAGAGATGGGCAGTTGTTGGTTTGGTGTCCATCTTTCTCACATAGCATGCAAGGAGGTTGGATGCGTCAGGGGAGTGGAGCTATGGGCTCTTTCTTCTTTTTCCTTCCCCCAGCTGTGGCAGGGAGGGTAGTGAGTGGGGGTGTAGAGGGTATGGTGGGAGTGAGTATGTGAATCGTCATTGAGATTCCTTCCATTTGGGGGCGAAGGGATGGTCGAGGGACCATCTCAGGTGGATGTAAATACCAAACTGGAATTGCTAACATCATATTAGGGAGGGTAAGCGTTGTGACTACCTGGAAATCTTATACACTTGGAGGAGGGTAAAAGAAGGGGATTTGAGTAATGGCTTGGGGAACTATTTCCCAAACTGGGATATGGCCTTGGTGAGAGGTGAAATCATGGACTGGTGGGTTCAACGAGTTCACAGGAGACTCATGAGGGGGGATCTTTACAACTAGTGGGATGTCAGATATGACAGAAGCCTCCCTAGGAGGAAGGGTATCCTCTATGCCAGTTTCGTTAGATGATATGGCGCATACTTGATTGGAAGGATGAAGGAGCAGTGGTGCTCCATGGTAAGTTCCTAACAATGATGGATATTTGAAAATTTCGAGACCCATTTCAATGAGTGGGTATGCATCATGACTTGTGTGGATGAGAGGAAGAATGTTATCAATGTTGGTAGTAGGGTTAGGCTCGTAATGTGAGACTTGGTCAATGGTAACGACCTTCCTGTTGTGGGGGAACATCATTGTTCGAAACACAGAAGATGCAACTTCCTTCATAGAATACATGTAGCTACGACCAAACAATATATTATAATTGAGTGGGGCGCTGATAAGTTCAATGTCGATGAGAATAGTCTTTCCCCCGAGTTCTACGGGGACATTTTGGAAGAGCCCTTCAAGAGATGATGGTCATCCATCATAAGATCGCAAGGTAATGGAAGAGGGTATGAGTTTGGGGGAACCAAATTTCTACCATACAGATTTGGACATAATGCATGTGGATTCACCTTCATCGATGATGCACCAATGAACTGTAATGTTCTATATTTTCACTGGGATTTGAAAAGAGATCAAAATGGGAAGGTGAGGTTCTCTGCTATCAAGATCAAATGTAATGAGTCGAGTATCTGTGGGTTTGACTTCCCCCAAGGCGGAAAGTAATGATTTCCATTGAGTGGGACAAGTCTGAAGGACTTCTAAGACTGACATGGCAGTCGGGGATTGTGATAAGTCATCAACCAAACTGTAATTATGAGCTACCCTAGCCTGTGGGTTGTGGACA
>JASDQU010011491.1:154505-173806 GCA_032191745.1 Picea mariana | reverse complement strand
GGGGGGCATTCCTCTCTTACTAAGACAACCCAAAAAATCCTATGTTCAAGACTATGGTGGCCTAAAATCTTTAAGGATTATTTCAAATGATTAATAAATGTGTCTAGTGTCAAAAAGTGAGCAACAAACCAAAGATAATGGATTTTCACAAACTTAAACCTATTCCTCTAATGCACAATTTTGATCATTGGGGAATCTATTTTATTTGACCTTTTGTACTAGAAAAGAAGAATACGCTTTCAATATGTAATTATGGGCATAGATCTATTCACGAAGTGAGTAGGCGTTCAGGTTGTTGGATTAATAATTGTGTAAGAAGCTACAAATTATTGTTTGAAAAGATATTATGTCACTATGGATGTCTGGTACATACATCTTTTGATCCAGGGGCCCACTTCTTTGCAAACACTTATAAAGGGTCTTCAATGCTTTCTTCACTTCTTTGTTCTGTAAATGTATGCGAATGGGAGGATAAAGAGGTAGCATCATTATTCAAAATCATCTAGTACAACAATTTTTGCAAGGGAAATAACATTTACCATCACCCTTTTCACCCTCTTTAATTCTTTTCCCAGCTCTAATGTTTTCTGACATTCTTCCCCATAGACTTATAATGAAACAAATATATATTTTTTGTTCACTGAGAAGACCCGCAAACCCTTTTTGAAGCATCATTATTATAGAAAACTTGTCGCAACATCCGTCAAATACAACATATTTACAGATTTTGTAACGTCACAATTCCGACGTAAAAAAGTCCTAAGTGACGGTTGGTATTTTGACTTGGTGAACATACTAAGGTGACCATTGGAGGGGAAAACCTAGTTTTGCAAACGTCGCAATTGCGACATACATTTTCACAAACATGCCAAGAGAGACGTTCCAGTGGAAAACGTGGAAAGAGCGACGTTAACGTGGCAAGACTGACATTAACGTGGCAATTGCGACATACATCTTCACAAACGTGGCAAGAGTGATGTTCCAGTGGAAAACGTGGCAAGAGATACATTCCAGTGGAAAATGTGGCAAGAGCACGTTAACGTGGCAATTGCGACATACATCTTCACAAATGTGGCAAGAGTGATGTTCCAGTGGAAAACGTGGCAAGAGCGACGTTCCAGTGGAAAACGTGGCAAGAGCGACGTTAACATGGCAAGAGCGATGTTAACGTGGCAATTGCGACATACATCTTCACAAACATGGCAAGAGAGACGTTCCANCTAGTTGAGTTGTAGTTGTTATAGGATGTTCCACTCGAACGTCTCTCTTGCGACATACATCTTCACAAACATGGCAAGAGAGACGTTCCAGTGAAAACGTGGCAAGAGAGACGTTCGAGTGGAAAACGTGGCAAGAGCGACGTTAACGTGGCAAGAGCGACGTTATCGGGCAACATGATTTATTTTTTATTTTTTAATTTCCACTATTTTGCGACAATATGGACAATTTTCTCCATAACGCCGCAAATAAAACGTCGGAATTTTTACAATATGTAGTAGTGAAACTATGTTAGAGAAGCTCGGAATTGGAGAATCTAGTTGAGTTGTAGTTGTTATAGGATGATGTAGATTTTGATCACTGTAACAGCCGCACCGTCTCTAACCAGTCCTTGTGATTTTCCTAACACTTAATGACTTGGAATTGGAGAATCCAGTCAAGTGCCCTTTCAGTATGTCGAAGCCTTGAACCAGAGGATCTCACATTCGGGGTTTTTCCTCTACGAATTACATAAAGCCTCTTGCCTAAAGTAGTTTGTTCACTCTTCTTATCAAGTCTTCCACCTGTTCACCTTTTAATCAACCCGCTGATTGAAGTTAGATCAAGACCTCCTTTGTTTCTCACATGCCAGACATAGTCTCTGAGTTAGAGTAATATGTTCCTGAGTCTCTATCCATTTGGTCACCTATTAAAAACCACCATGACATAAAACTAATGGGCGTCAGGCTCTGCTCCTGTAAGCAATCCAGGAGTGACTTCTGATGCTAACAGGTGAAATGAAGGGAAATTTGCAGATGGGAAAACTAATTGTGGATGAAATGGCGGGCTCATGATACTGTGGAGGTGCAATAAAAAATAGAACCTTGAAGAGATAATCTAGGAGTCTGGTGGGAAAGCTACCAAAATGAGGAGAATGAGTATGCAGTTGATTTGCGACATGATGGAAAACTATTGGGACTCCCATCCCTAAAGGGTTTTGAAAAACAACATGAGTGTCAAAGACGCAAAAGGGTGCTATGAATGGGACAACTCATGTGGGTAAGAGTGCTACCGGGTGACAGTACCGAAGATACAAACGGAGGTGTTGGTACTACAGAGCTGGAGATGGGGATCCTAGAGGCAGATGTCAGAGGATGTGACTGGAGATGCAAGTTAGATTCAGAGGGAATGACTACATGCCAGGGCTGAGTATATACCTAAAGGGGTTGCGTTGATGTATGATGACCAAGTACCTGCACACATGAAAACCAAATACCCGAGGTGAACAATATCTTAAGAGAATCGAACATACAAGCATTTATTTGATAATTTTGAATATGTGCGTGCGTACCTGGTTGGGGTATGAAAAAATGGTGCCCTAGGGGCTCAAGATGAAAAGAGGCCTGGGGAATGTCATGATGTAGATGATGGGATGATGATCCCATGCCTGAAGATGGATCAAAGAATGGATACCCGAAGCTCCCGAAATGGTGAATGGAAGTTGGGAGAAAAGGCTTATATATAGCTGTAGGGCCCACATTGCCACCTGACTTGTACTTGCTGCTATAGTCACTCGATGAGAAGTATTTAGAGGAGATTTGGATATTTCAAGAGGGTGAGGCATCCAATCAAGGACCAACGAGCTTTAGGTTAGTAGTCTGATCATCTTGCATAGAATTAGGGTTTCCATTTCTGGGCATGGTCTATACGGAGGGTCGTATAGGGGGTTTTTAGGGATGTGTGCCCCCAAGTGCACGGGTGATCTGGAACTATGTGTGCACAAGTGAATGCCTGCCCTCCAGATAACTGTGCATGGGGGTGCCCATAAGGAGGAATAAGGCGCACATTATGTGTGCGCCTGTTGGCTACACAACCGCACATGTGTGCACAACTGTGTAGTGGACAGGCGCGCTTTGATGTGCACCTGCGTTCTTGACAAGGTCGCATGGAGGCACCCCTATAAGGTGAGCAGGCGCGCTTGCATGCACGCTTGTGAAATGGACAGGTGCACATGAGTGTGTGCCTGTGGAGTGAATAGGCATGAATATGTGCGTGCCTGTGTGGTGAACAGGCACACATGTGTGCGTGCCTGTAGGTTAAACAGTCGCACCTTGGAGGCAAGGTCCTTAGGTGTAAAAATTATCTTTTTAATGTTTGTGATGGTCGAGGTGGCTGACCTAGGATTTTTTTATGTGGTTGCAGGCCATCATTGTGCATGATGCCTGTTGGTTGGCGAGAGCGGGATTGGTCCTAGTTGAGGGATGTCATGGCGATTGAGGATTCGGGGGTACATGCCTCTTTGGTAGCCTATGGGCTGCTGAAGTTCTTTGAGTGCCCATTGATACAGGTGTAGGAGTATCTCCTGGAGCTCCTTATCTGGATGTGCAGTCTAGACTTGCATTGCTTCCTGGTGCAGGTAGAGCAGATTGCCTTCAATGTTGTGGAGGACATATATTTTTTGACTGGAATCCTATTTTGGGGAATGCCCCTACTGACAAAGTCGGTGTTACCTAGGGATGTCGCTCTAGTGATAGTGGGATGGAGGTTCTATTCGAGGGTGAAATTTATGTCGGGCTTTGTTTTGAGCATTGGGGCGATGGATGCTCTAGCGCATCGTTGTATAGAAACGATGATTGTGAGAGTGTATGGGTCTCTTGCGACTCAGTGGATCAGTGGTGGTCAACTGAGCATGATGGAGAGGGTACTAGCTGGTGAGCACTTCGTCTGGGAGCTTACACTGCATGCCAGGATGGTAGGGCAGTTGGACCATTGTCATTCCACTGATAAATGAGAGTTTGCCTTTGGGTCCATCCTAGTGGCCTAGTTTTTGGAGAGGGTTCCAATGTTGCGCCTTAAGATTTTATTGGGTGCTCCTCGGGTGTGAGAGCCATGACTGAAGCGGTGGTCGACTATTTTTCTTTGCCATGGTGGTGGCGAGGGCAGCCACTTCTTTATGGCTAAGGCCGCACAAGTGTGGCAACAGATGTCGCAAGTGATATTGCAGTTCCCATATGCTGGTGTTGACTTCCAGGATGATCTATACATGGTGTTACTTCCAGGGGAAGATTTTGATCACAGAGGTATGTTTGTGAGTTATATATATATGTTTTTTGACATATCATGACATATGTATATGATATAGATGTTGATATTATCGTTTGGTTGTTTGTATGTGCAGATGTGGTAACTTGAGGGCACGAGGTTTAGTTGTTGAGAGCGTCGGCTTGCCAGGAGCTGGAGAGACCGCCACAGGGAGGGCCGTGGGTAAGAGAGAGATTGAAGCATGAGGATGTCGGGGCGAGACTAGCTGAGGGGGGGAGAGTAGAGAGGAGATGCTGGTTTGATGACCCAGGTGCCGGGCCAACACATGCTCCTACAGTTGATGCCGGAGCAGATTTTGAGGATATACATCATCGCCTGGAGGCGGTGGTATAGGGCGTGCCTAAGGGAATGTGCTTGTGAATATAGGATGAGGGCATCCTGGAGCACTGTGTGGGGATTCCACCACCGTGGTGGGTTGTGGTACAATGAGTAGTAGTAGCAGGTGCTGCTATGACCAGACAATTACCTCCTAGTCAAGAGGGACCAGTACTGGGTGGGGGACCACCGCCTGAGGAAGGGGTAGGAGGTGGTGCTCTAGAGGCACCCTGAGTGGTGCTCTATGTACTTTTGTATTTTTGTATATAGGCTCGTGAGGCCAATTTGTACCGAGGTGCTTCATTGGCCTGCGGATACTTGTATTTTTGTATGTAAACATTTGGATGGCACTGTGGACCATCTTATATATACATGAGTATACATTTTGAGATTTATGTGGTGTTTACATGTGTTTTGTTAATGTGTTGATGATGTCTAATCTATATATGTTGTGACAGGTTGTTGATATGTTTATATATGTGTAGAGGTATCTTGATGTGATATATGCTAGTATAACACAATATTAACTAAGTTGTCTGTAATTTGATTCAATTGTCTTGGAATATGTGTAAATGTAATAAAATCAAAATGTCGAGATAAAAGTCTAAGCTGCTGGTATTTGTGAAAAAGGCAAGGATTGCATACATGGTACACATTGTTTGAGCTAGAGAATGACTAGTTGAGAGTCGAGCAATACGCTAAGGTGACGAATATGATGATGTTGGGCATCGGCCAGGAGGCCAATGACGACAGTGTATTCGGCTTGGTTGCTGGTCACTGAACCCAAACATATGCCACTCAAATGGAGCATTTCATGTGAGAGAGTGTAGAGAGCCCAAGTGGCCGAAGCAAGAATTTGTGTCCAACGGCTGGCACCGTCGGTATAATCGATGTGGTAGGCTGGTGGAGGAGGCATCTTTCAATAGCACAAATGATAGTTTAGACGTGCGGGGTGAACAAAAAAGATTAAAAAACACTATAAAAGAAATAAGCTAAAGCAATAGTGCTATGTTTAGGCATAAAATTTCTTTAAGTATAACCCATTGACGGGTTCTTTGAAAGAGAGGCCTTCGGAAGAGGCTAGGATGTATGTACCTTTGGTGAGTCAATGTTGGATAATGTATGGGCCATGCCATAGTGACTCAAATTTGCCATGACCAAAGGTATCGTGAGTGATATCATAAGCAAGGATGAGGTCATATTCATGAAATGAGCGAAGGTTGACATGTCGATCAAAGGTGGCCTTTGACCATTTTTTAGCTACCTCATTGTTCTGCAATGAAGATCGATGATCTTCATCCAGGGACTCTAAGTTCAACAAGCACTGCTCCATTGGAGTAGTGTTGGGTAATAGCTCAATTGTAGTGCGTAAGGTGGGAATTTCACACTCGATGAGCAGAGTGGCCTCAACCCCATGGACTAGATGAAATGGTGTGAAACCAGTGGTTGTTTTTACAACTGTACGGTAAGCCCATAGCACGGAAAATAGCATATGATGCCAATTGGTCTTATGTTTGTTAACCATGCACAGTAACATGGTCTTGAGGACCTTGTTGACTGCTTCGACCTGTCCGTTAGAATGAGGGTAATATGGTGAGGCAAACTCATGGGAGAATCCTAACTGAGATGAGAATTTGAAAAAAATATTGTTCTCGAAGTGTTTCCCGTGATCGGAAACTAGTTGGAGTGGTACTCCAAAGCGGGATATGACATGGTTAAATAAAAAATGTCTTGTGGTGTCAGCGGTATTGTTGAAGGTGGGCATAGCTTCCACCCATTTTGTGAAGTAATCGACTAAAACAAAAATGTATTTGTGTCCATTGCTGGAGGGGGGATTACAAGTCATGAAGTTGATGCCCCATTTACAAAAAGGGCTAGTAGTGATGACTGGATGAAGAAGAGCAGGTGGTGCTTGAGCTTTGTTGGCTTAAAGCTGACACTTCTCGCATCGTTTCACAGCATGAATGCAATTGTGAAACAAGGCAGGCCAAAAGTAACCTTCTTGGATGATCTTCTGAGCAGTGGATATTCCCGAAAGATGGCCCCCACATGCACCGCTATCGCAGTCATTCAAGACTCTATCGGCCTTGTCAATGGTCAAGCATGGACAAAGAATGATGTCGACCCCTCGCTGGTATAACATGTCTCCGATGAGGAGGTAGTGCGGGGCTTGGTGGCAAATACGATGATGATCATCTCATGAAAGGTGGTTACCAAACTTTTGAGTTCAGAGGTAGACGAGGAGGTTGTCATACCAAGGATCATATGAAGTGATGTAAAAGAGGTGTTCATTGGGAAAGTCTGTATTGACGGGGGCACTAGTTGTGTTAGAGGGGAGGGTCGTGACAAGTTCAATGAGGATGATGGCTTTCCTGCTCTTGGGTGTTGAGAATTCAAGATCATACTCCTAAAGGATAATGATCCATCGGGCAAATTTTCCATTAATTTTCTGATGACTCAGCAAGTATTGCATAGGGTTGGAACCTCTTGCAACCTTAGTTGTGTGAGATTTTCTAGACTGCGACGATGACTGCGAGGGCTAGTTTCTCATTGTGTTTATACTTCAAGGGTGGCCCTGAGAGGTTTTTACTAACATAATAAATGACATGCTCATGATAGTCATCACCTATATGAACAAGAACTCCTACTATTGATATAGTTGATGCTGATATGTAGAGGATATAGTTGCGATTGTAGTCAGGTGCACTAATTAAAGGGGTGTTGGAGAGCACCATTTTAAGATCGCCAAATGACTGTTGGGCATGTTCATTCCAGTAAAATAGGATGTCATGACATAGTAAGCGAAGGAAACTGTGTACGCGAGTGGCGTAGTCTGGGACAAATCATCGTAAAAAGTTAGTCTTGCGTTGTAGGCTCTGGAGTTGATGTAAATTCCAGGGAGGTGGAATTTCAGTGATAGCTTGGACTTTGAGGGTGTCAATGGTAATACCACTTTGGGAAACAATGAATCCAAGGAGGTGCCCCGCAGTGATGCAGAATACACACTTGAGGGGATTCAAGAGGATGTTGTATTGACGACACCGTTGGAAGATGATCTGTAAATCATCAAGATATTGGGTGCATTTCTTGGATCGAGCTATGAGGTTGTCCAAGTATGCGAGGATGATATGCGCTAGATCATGAAAAATGTATGTCATAGCCCATTGGAAAGTTGCGCCAGCATTCTTTAAGCCAAAAGGCATGACACGATATGCAAAAGTACCCCAAGGGGTAGTGAATGTGGTTTTGTATTGATTGGCTTGGTGAATTTGGATTTGATTATAACCAGAGAAATCATCCATGAAGGATTGAGCCTTGTGGCCTGCGCATTCGTCTATAATTTGATCGATGAAAGGCATTGGAAAGTTGTCTTTGGAACATGCGTGATTGATATCGCGAAAGTCTGTGCAGATGTAGATAGTGCCATGTTTTTTACTAACGGGTATAGGGTTGGAAACCCATGAGGTACAGGGAATGGGGTAGATGAACCCAACCGCGCGTAATTTGTCAATTTTGGCTTTGATCGCCGCTGCTTTGGATGGGTGTAGCGGTCACTGTTTTTGACGAACTTCTGTAGTGTCAGGCCAAGTGTTGATGTGATGTTTGATGATAGAGGGATGAAGGCCAAGCATTTATGTGTATGACTAGACAAAAATATCCTAATATTCCTGGAAGAGGGTTTTATAGGAAGTGATTTATCAAGGAGTGCAAGTGGCTCTAATGGTGATTTCCTCGATGACGCCATTTTTTATGGAAATGTTGATTTTGATGGTCAGGGAAATGTTGGCCATGTTGCCTTATTCAAAAGCATCAGGGGCAGGAATGGGGTTGTTGAACCAATCGATATGCCTTGATGGGATAAAATCCTTGGTTTCAACCATGTATATGAGGTGTTGGTTAGGAGGCATGGAGGCTTTCTACGGAAAGAAGACCGCTCGGTGGTGTAGCGCATCCCATGGGTAGTCGGGGGTGTTTAAATCTTCGAGTATTTCTTCGTCACAGTGGAATTGGTGGGAATATAAGGGGTTTTGAAGAGTGATATTGGTGACTATTGTCATGTGGCTGCCCCTTGGTGATGAAGAAGCAAGGGGAACGACGCAAGGAAATTGCGATGGTTCTGTCGACATAAACCAAATATCGAAGTACTGATGAGTACCCGTGGTAGTGGGATGTAAAATTTCCATAGGGAAATGAGCGGGATAATTGAGGTGCTTTGGGGGTGAATCCTCGGATAAGTCATCCAAGAACTATGAAGGCGTTGGGAGGGCCTCAGGTTCAGGAAAAATGAGATGAAGAATCTCTAGTAATGAGGTAAGGTACACGATCGATTATGTGGGTCTTTGAAGCAGGGTCAATTGGCGTTGCCTGTATTCAATGATCATAGGACACTGGTATGTAAAATTATCAAAGGATTCACATAGAGAGCAAGGGAATCTCATACGTTCATTGACTGAAGTTGTGATATAATGGATGTCAATGATTTTTGGTAGGGATGACATAGCTGGACTGGGTTTGCTCTGGAAGCTTTGGCGTATTGCAGCTAATGTCTGCCGAAAGCATGGAAGTGCTAGGCAATGGTGTGTATAATGGCCATATTCTGAACATACAACGCAAGCAAATTTGGTTCGTAGCCCCTTACTACTTGAGTGAGGGGTGGTAACAACAGTACTTTCTACGGTGGCGAGTGTTGATGGAGTTTGATTGACTGGAATCAAGTTTCTTTCTCACATAGCATGCAAGGAGGTTGGATGCGTCGGGGGAGTGGAGCTATGGGCTCTTTCTTCTTTCTCCTTCCCCCAGCTGTGGCAGGGAGGGTAGTGAGTGGGGGTGTAGAGGGTATGGTGGGAGTGAGTATGGGAATCATCATTGGGATTCCTTCCATTTGGGGGGGAAGGGATGGTCGAGGGACCATCTCGGGTGGATGTAAATACCAAACTAGAATTGCTAACATCATATTAGGGAGGGTAAGCGTTGTGACTACCTGGAAATCTTATACACTTGGAGGAGGGTAAAAGAAGGGGATTTGAGTAATGGCTTGGGGAACTGTTTCCCAAACTGGGATATGGCCTTGGGGAGAGGTGAAATCGTGGACTGGTGGGGTCGACGAGTTCACAGGAGACTCATGAGGGGGGATCTTTACAACTAGTGGGATGTCAGATATGACAGAAGCCTCCCTAGGAGGAAGGGTATCCTCTATGCCAGTTTCGTTAGATGATATGGTGCATACTTAATTGGAAGGATGAAGGAGCAGTGGTGCTCCATGGTAAGTTCCTAACAATGATGGATATTTGAAAATTTCGGGACCCATTTCGATGAGTGGGTATGCATCATGACTCGTGTCGATGAGAGGAAGAATGTTATCAATGTTGGTAGTAGGGTTAGGCTTGTAATGTGAGACTTGGTCAATGGTAACGACCTTCCTGTTGTGGGGGAACATCATTGTTCGAAAGACAGAAGAGGCAATTGCCTTCATAGCATACATGTAGCTACGACCAAACAATATATTATAATTGAGTGGGGCACTGATAAGTTCAATGTCGATGAGAATAGTCTTTCCCCCAAGTTCTACGGGGACATTTTGGAAGAGCCCTTAAAGAGATGATGGTCATCCGTCATAAGCTCGTAAGGTAATGGCAGAGGGTATGAGTTTGGGGGAACCAAATTTCTACCATACATATTTGGACATAATGCATGTGGATTCACCTTCATCGATGATGCACCAATGAACTGTAATGTTCTGTATTTTCACTGGGATTTGAAAAGCGATCAAAACAGGAAGGTGAGGTTCTCTGCTATCGAGATCAAATGTAATGAGTCGAGTATCTGTGGGTTTGACTGCCCCCAAGGCGGAAAGTAATGATTTCCATTGAGTGGGACAAGTCTGAAGAACTTCTAAGAATGACATGGCAGTCGTGGATAGTGCTAAGTCATCAACCAAACTGTAATTATGAGCTACCCTAGCCTGTGGGTTGTGGACATTCCTGCACAATGGGATGCGAGGGATGTGAAGAGGTGGTTCTATGTTAGGGAGAGGGATCACCAGCGGGGGTCTCGTTGGTGTGGGAATTGTTTCTGGAGGAATGGGAGGAGACTCAGCGAGTGCATGATACTGACGATTACATGTTTACAGAAGGATTTCTTCCTCACTAGTGAGGAGGAACTTGTGATTTGCTGGATTGTTTGGATTGATGTACTGTTGCACCTAAGGTGGGCTAAGATGTGCGTCCTGTTGGGTGTTTATCACACCTTGGTGTGGAAAAGAATTATGTAGCACAACTGGGGGGGGTTGTTGTACATATTGTTGTGGGGCCTGTTGAGGGGTAGGTGGTGTTGGAGGATGGGGTAGATTGCCTGAGTCTTTCAGCAATTTGAGATCAACGATTTGGGGGCAATGATGACTATAATGACCGAACTCACTGCAAAGGGCACAAGGGAAGTTGGTTTTAATATTATTTTTATTTCTCCCTTGACTACTATTGTTATTTCCCCCTGGGGGTTCTGATTCCCTTGGTTCTGGTTGCCCCCAGTAGGTTGGTTCTACTGGGGTTGATTCCCGCATTGACCTAGGTCGTTGTTGTTCCTATTTCTTCCTTTCTTTTTGGCATTATTTGACGGGTGGGTTCGGTTTTCCATATTCAGCTGTTTGAAATTTTGATATTGTTGAATGGGAGAGGGTTGAAGAAAATTCAACCTAGCATGAGGATGTGGGGGACCGATGGGTTATGGGGACCAAGAAATGGAAAGTACTAATTATGTGGGGAAAATGATTCATAAGGTACATAGGGAGGCGTGGCTCTTTCACTAGTACTATAAGCTGAGGTAGAGGGGGTACCAGAACTAGTTTGAATAGGTGGGTGTATGGGGGGTTTCGGTGGTGGCCCACTGATGGGTGGAGGTATAGTAACAGGGTATGGTTGTTGATAAGGGGGTTGGGGGTAATAAGAGGTGCCCCCATATGATGGAATATATTGAGGTGTTCCATACATTGGTGGTTGTTGGGGTTGTGGACCATGGTGAGTGGTATTACCAATCATTCTATATGTTGAATGAGACATCCCAGGTTTGTCTTGGCCAAACGACACAGGTTTTAGGAGATCAGGGAGTACAGTGTATAAGTACCCTGATTGTGAATAGATAAGGTCGTATTATTGGGCATTACTGATGGCTTCTTCTTTTGATTGAGGGAAGGTGGAAGCTACATCCTTACCAAGGAAAGAGACAAGTGATCTAAGAAACCAGTCAAGACATTGTTGTTTGGTGGTTTCTACTTTGCACAAACTACGTTGCCTATGCCACTTGTGAATGTGATCAGCGATATGTGTGGCTGAGGTTTGTTTGAAATTAGAGAGTAGTTCCAAACCATTGTCATGGCGGATCGGTAATTGAAATAAGGTAAAAAATGCTTTGGTCAAGGACTCAAAATTCACACGGGACCCTGATTTTTCATCTACATACCATTTGGTTCATGGTCCAGTGAGTGTACGTTGAAATAATCATAGTCTAATGGAATCATCCATAATGTTGTTGGAAGAGAACCATAAGTGGAAAGTCATGACATGGTTGGCAGGGTCATCTCCTGCCTTTAATTCAAACTTGGGGATGTATGAAGGTAGTTTGGTGGGCATTGCAGGCCATGTGGGGTCATGCAACATAGGATCATTGGTGATTTTTCTTAGATCTGGTATGTTAAGAGAGGCCAAATATGGCATCAAGAGTGTCGGTTTAGGATTATCTCCCACCATGGTAGGAGTGTTCTATGAACCTGACCTTGGAGGGGGCTAGGTGGGTTCGTACTTCCCCCTTGAGAGGAGGTTTCCCCCCCGCTTCTGTGTAAAGGAGAGTGAGTGGACAAAGGACCTTGGGAAGTGGACCCAAGTAATGTGGAACCAAGCAAGGTTGATTCTAAGACAGTGGCACTCACTGGAGTGTGAGACTGTGGTGTCGATGAGTGGGCAATACGAGACACTCCCCCTAAGATAGGAGGGAGGTTTAGCAAGCGTCGAGAATGATGGGAATTCTGTGGGTCCCCTATGATGTCCAACTAGTTGAGTGAATGTGTGCAAATGGTGGTGAGTGTAATAAAGAAACAAGAGCCTTTGTTGCAAATTTTGATCTTTACACAATATATATATCCAAATCAAAATGTAATCAGAAGTACGTCATACATAAAGGGGTTTGAAAAAGAAGCATATATGTGGATAAGTGGGTTTTGTTCACTTAGGGAATCAAAGAAAACAAATGCCCGTGTCCTAAAAGACGTAACATCCTTCCTCTCAAATAACACTGGACCTTCCAATAGTACTCAATAGCGGGGTCTGAAGTCACTAGAAGAGAGACTAGTGAAGGATGAAATAATCGGTTATAATGAGGGGTAAAGGGGGCATATCCCCAAAGAGATGGCGATATTTCGCAATAGCCACAAAAAATCCGATCAAGGTGCAATTGTAGCCCACAATTGCCACCTTGGTAGATGTCCTAAAATTTGGTCACTAGGTACCTCGGTCAAAGTGCGACATTTAGATTTTCGGCCTAAGAAATGGGTCACCAGATGGATCCTGTCCAAGAGGTGGGTGCCTCAAGGGGGGACGCATAGAACAACCATACCTCGGCCTTCAACCCTTCATGCATATCTTCCTGCCTTATGTTGTTAGGAACACCTGACTTGGACGATTTTTAGTTCTCTATTTGACAACTTCTATGGTTTTGATAATGAGAGAACCAGATGATGGGGAATTATTTGGATGCCTATCCCTAAAATCCTACCTAGACTAAAAAAATTATTTTGGCACCTCCTGTGGAGGAAAACTTAGTAGGTTTTTAGAAAAAAATTAGATGTAGTTGTTTTGAGAGGTTAAGGGTGTGAACCAACCTCATTGAAATTATATGGGAGTGGATAGTTTCGTCAAGAGAAGTGTGGGGTGTTTAGGAATCCCTTTGGAGGGAACTTACTCTGACCTCTATGTTTCAAGAATAATCTATGTGAGTGATAAGTTACTTTTGTGTGTGAATGAGTGGAAGTGTGCCAATTTTTAATGAATTAGGTGTCACCTTGCTGCATGTGGACTTCACATGGTCCTTACAAGTTTTGATTACCTAATTAACTAAGTGCCTTTGGTACAACCTTGTGTAATTAAAAAGTCCCTAGGAAGATAGCATGTGGACATGTGGGTCTGTTACTATTCCTTTAACTTCCTATTGTGATTTAAACTAAGAAAAACTTTGAAACTATCCTAGATTGTGATCATGTTGCCATGTGTGCGCCCATTACAAAACCTTTAAACTTCCCTAGTGATTTGATCTAAGAAAGTAGATTTCAACACTATCCTACCTTTGTAGCATGTGGGCATGTATGGGCCCGTTACAATCTTAAGATGTGTTTGAAAAAATAAACTAAGAGGAGTCCCAAGAAGGGATGTTGTCCTCTCCTAAAGGTTTTAATCTTCTTAAGGGAGATGAAATTGTTCCACAATCTTTTTTTGATTCTCAAGGTCACTTGGAGGCACGAGAGAAGAGCATACTAAATGATTGTTTATCCAACTTCTAGTCCTAATGCAATTTAGATGTGATTACAAATGCTTTCCAACTTATATTTTTAGTCAAAGCAAGCCATCCATTTGGCAAAAATGAAAGAAAAAGAGGAAATAATGATTTTAACCCCCTAAGTCCCTATGTGTTTTGACTAATCCCTTTATATGAATAGGTAACTAAGTGTGTTGCAGCTTAAAACATGCATGAAATCACTTTTAAGAAGGCTAAGGGCCTTCCCCAAATCTCAAAAATCTTACAATGTGAATTTTTTGCACAGGTGCATGGGTCTCAGTGGACACAGAGGCGCACAGAGAGCATCTGTGCAGACCAAAAAGAGTTAATGAGTGTAGGTGTGCAGAACAGAACTATGACTTAGGCACATGTGTGCACGATGCACATCTATGAGATAAGAAACCTGCGCACCAGTGACACATGGTTGTGAATGAAAATTTCGAATGGAATTCTCTCAATTCAACTTGGAATTGGGTTCTTAGGAGATCGTCTTAGGCCGGTTAATGCACCTGCAAGTTAAATAAACTAGAAGAAGAGCTAGAAAAACCCAAATGGAGTAGGAAATTGATACCTTTCCCGGGTGGAGTCGCCAATCTGTTACACCTCTTTTGTCACCTTAGTGAGCAAAATAGAGGTGCTTGCAAGCTTATTTGGGTTTTCTAATCAGGACAGCTGTAAGGAAAAGGGTTAGAGAAAGAAATATAAAAGAACAACTAAGAATTAAACTAACAAATAAAACAACAACTAAATTAATGAACATGGGGACATAAGGAGAAAATAAACAATTAGACCCATGTCACCAATGATAAGGCTGATATTAGTGAAAGAAAACACCGAGAAGAAAGAGGACTATGAGTCCCTTCTTCCTCCAAGGGAGGGCTCTTGGACCCCCACAAATAAGCTCTTCTTACAACTTTGAAAATGAAAATGAAAATGGTAAAAGAATTCTTTGCTAATCCACTGAAGGGGTGAGATGGATTTCCCAATGCAATGATGCAAGTATACTCTTGGTAAGGATAGAAGATTCCTCAAGAGAATAATGACAGCATAACTTTGCTATGAATTCCTTGAAAAATGAAGTGTATCCATGGCCTTTTTATAGCATTCCTTTGAGGTATTGTCCAAGTAGTTTGTAGTGTGTAAAGAGTCTAATTAGGGCATTTCTAGGTCTTTGACCAGCCACCCAGTCGAATCCAGTCCATATTTGAGTGTCAAATCAACTTGGAAGATGAACTAGGAGTGGGTGGGAGGTTGAACACTCTCATAAATGCATTATTTCTCAGGTGCATGGCTTTTTGCAGCAACAGTCGCGCATCGTGCACGAATCTTGCATTTCTATTTTGTGCATGTACGCACGCGCATTGTGTCTTCATAGCACCCTTTAATT
This sequence comes from Picea mariana, assembly GCA_032191745.1. Lineage (NCBI taxonomy): Eukaryota > Viridiplantae > Streptophyta > Pinopsida > Pinales > Pinaceae > Picea > Picea mariana. The sequence continues at coordinate 158,265 of JASDQU010011491.1, read as the reverse complement.
TTTTGCACTAGTTGTATAGTTTTTGACCCTTTGGAAATGATTTTGTGTTAATTCTGGTCCATGGGTGACCTCCTAACTATTTGGCGATGTTGAATTCTTGTAACCATTTGCGGACAAAATTTCAGTGATAAAAAAAGGCTAAGGGATCAACAGTCTTCATTTTAAAGTCATATGGTGTGGTGGGAGAAAAACACAAGAAGCAACTTGAAGCATCGTTGGGGATCAATTCAGAGTTAACTTAGAATAAACGGGTTGGCTAAATTGCACGAATCCTGGGGAATTGTGTAGTGAATCCCAAGTTTGAAATACATTCCTATTTAGACAAAAATATATATGAATAAAGAATATAGGAAATACGTATGCAAAGAAAGGAAAAAATACATCCAATGCTGCAAATAAAATCTTTTCATCAAATCTTCAAGATTTTTGAATTAAATTTTAATCGAGCTCAAACTACATTAAATAGACACTGTCTACACTAGTTTTCCAACTAACCTAGATTACATATAAAATATCAAATATATAGGTGAGGGCGTCACTTGGGATACCCTGCTCTTCTAGCTAATATCTCTAAAAACTAAGAAATTTCTTGTTGTGCATTAAACGACTCTTCACATGAGGATTTTCCAAAAATAAACAACAAATACATCTGGCTACATCATGACTACTTGTATTCTTCCACGGGGATTCAGGGATGATTTTAGGGGTTAAATTTCATTCGTGCGCTAATTTTCCATGGTTTTTCCAAAAATGAGATTCGTTATTTTAAAAATGATTTGCCCAAATTCTATAGGATAAAATTATTTTACCTTAAAAATAGCCAAAATTTTATAAAAACTATATAAAATACTTTGAAATTTGAATATTTTTACAAAAATATCACCAAACATTTATAGTTGACATATGAAGGATTAGTAAGATTTGCCAAGGTTTCTACGTTTTAAAATAAATTTCCATCCTTAAAATCATCCCTACGGGGATTTGGTTATTGACTGGGTCTCATCATGTGAGAGTGAATTTTCAATTCTTTACTTCGATCAGATATTTGAATAGACAAGTGTTTTTCAAAGTCCTGTTATCTATTGTAACGACTTTGACTTCTGTTGCACACTCATCTGCTGGGGATTGTGCGTGGAAAGTGTCCGCTGACTACCATGGTCATTATCAAAATGACAAAATGTTTTAGGGCAATGCCTCCTTCAAAATTGTCAAGATTTTCTCTTTGTTTGAGGATACAAGGACGAACTCCGTTAATCATGTTTCTTCTGAACGTTGGAAAGAGTTGTGCAGGCTTTCTCCTCGGTCTCTTCAGATTCTCTAAAATGATTTGCATACCTTTCTTATGACATCATCTGTGTTTTTCATAGTTGTACAATTGTATCCTTCACCCATATGATCTCTCTCTGTATCCACGTCAGTTTCCCTTTGCAGCCTTACACTTTTGACACTTTGAAGATCTTTGTTGCTAGTTCTTGTCTCAACTCCCTGTTTTTCTGGTAGAGTTCTACAATGGCTATTTTAGCCTGTTTCAGCTGCTAAGATGGATATTGAACATTTGTACCTATGACATCCATCCTCATCATCCTTTTCCCACATTCTTGGCTTTTACCTTCAACAGGTTCCAGCCAAACAACATGCATAAGTAATTCTTCGACAACCGATCTCGCATGCGGCTCATTTGGGACTCAGGTTCCCCCAACTTCCTTGTTCTTCCTTGGCCTGACCCTTCTCTGAGGTATCTATTGTTGGAGAGAGAGGGTTTCTAATTTACTTCCTTCCTTATCAAGCCCTTCCACTCTAGGTTCCACATGGCGTGATATCATTATTTTTCGTGGGTAAAGGGAAAACTCCCTTTTGATCCTTGGGGATGCTGTTGTGAGTGAGAATGAATCCCAGTCACTTTGGGGCTCTAGCTAGGAAATTTCCTACATCGCATGCCCTTTATTATTTTTTGGGAGGTCACCATGGTGTGACCAATATTTATCTTTCACTCGGTTGATCCAGCAAATGCCCAAGGTGGAAAATCCGATCAACCTGGGCTTGCGAGAAAAATTACAAATAGTGCATGCACCTGATTTCGCAAATAAAATGGGTGCAGAGCATATGGAATTTATAACAAATCGGGGGGAAGGAGGAATAATTCCAAGGAAAACTGAATTCATGGCAAATGGATATTTTGAATCGAACTACAGATTTTCTATACAACATCCCAACATGTAAAGTACAAGCTTAAGGGTTACAGGGCATACATGGTATGAACACCATGATTTTTCATTCTCCCAACCTTCATAATGAGTTGATAATTGTTACTACACTTGCCGACGTGAATTCCATTAACTACTTGAATTGACCTGGGGTACATAGAGACTCCCTTTAAACAAGACTCGACTCTCTGGGAACAAAATAATCGTACCATTTACACATGTTTCACCTCTGACATCCCTTCCCATTTCCAAGGGCCAAACAACCATTTGTTGACTTTGTCCCTTCTGTTGTTAAGTAACTAAACTTATGTACCTTGACATACAATCCATGACTCAACTAAAAACGACCCTAAGTGAAGAAAAAATTGCAGTGCTAACAACTTTAATGGATGCAGTGGCATTATTCTTTCACCTAGCCTTCTTTCAGCCACTATAAGATAGGTTAGGAATATGATTAGGAATATTTATTTTACTTCCTTCTTCCTGCATAACTTATATGTTTTCTTTTTTTTTTCATTTGCATAGGGTAGATTTTGATCTGTCTTGGTGGCGTCAATAAATACCATGAACTCCAGTTACTTTAGTTTGCATCTCATGATGATTTCTTTTAGTCTAAATTCCTTTTTGTAGAAATTATTTTTCCTTTCCATTTAACACATTTCATTTTTCATCTTTTTATTAAAATCTTGCCCTAAATGCGTTTATCCTACCAGAAGAATCATGTTTCATTTTAGCAACACCCACTCTAACATACATAGATTAATAGTTTATTACACTAAGTTGTTGAAAGAACATATATTGAAAAACACTTTGCATCTTAAGAAAATGCAACTAATGTCCTTCAAAAAAGAATCATACCACATGTCCATGTGTCACGATATTTAAGGTGTATTTTTAAGTTTAAAGGTGTCTTGATTAGTCAACATGGTATATGTTTTGTTTTCACCAAGGAAAAGAAGTACCATTCAAGAATATTAACAATTGGAACTAGCAAGATTGATGGTTTGATCTCAGACGTCCACACAGATATGGTCCCATATGGTTTCAAAAGAATTATATTTTTATTGAGTGTCCCATGACAAACCGAATGCATTTTTTCATTCTTTTTTCATGTTATAATATCTCTATGAACATGCTCTTTTGGAAGGGAATTATGTTGAGCAACATCACCTCTATTCAAATTGTCTAACTAGTTAAAAAAAAATGTTTGAAATCAACTTATAAATAAATTTGTGTTACTAGTCACTATCCCTAATGGGTGATATGTCTTTTTCACTTTTGTGTAGACTCCCCTCATAGATTTTTTTAATCTCTTCAATGAAATGACATGAATCAAGGAAAAATACACAATCATGAGACATGTCGCCTGATACAAGTACTTAGTTGGCGTCATACAACGGTTTTGAATAATGATCAACTAAATATATCATCCGATAGAATAATTTTTGGAGCTACAATAAGTGAAGAGGAAGTGAAGATCTCAGAAGACCAAACCAAATAAATTTGATGGACAATGAAGTGGAGTCCTATCCAACCCTTTCCCATTGAAGCATACG
>JASDQU010011491.1:110173-120558 GCA_032191745.1 Picea mariana | reverse complement strand
TCCCCTTTCCCCCACTCTAGAACAAAGTCTTATCTCTCCACCTCTTCAAAGCCTGGGTCCTCCCCCCCTCACTCTGACTACCGCAGACTCACAAGGCATGATTCTGGCCCACCCTACCTCTTTCGAAGAACAATGCTACTTTCAGGACCACTCTCTAGCAGTAGATGAAGGGTTTATCTCAACAAACCTATGGTCGTCAAATTCTAGTGAGTGGGTCAATGTCTTTAGAGGGGAAACAACAAATGCAACACAATTCCAACACTCAAGGGAGCTGACAGAACAATACATCAGAAATGCAACAAATGCGTAGGTTCCTCCACCCCAAATAAAAAATTCACTCTGGGGGACGAAATAACATTAGAAGGAGTGGAAGAAATGGTAGACAAAACCATCGTTGGAAAATATTATGGACACCAATTTATCAAAAACTCGCTAAAAATTTGGGTAGCTTCAAACTAGAATCAAATATATAATACATAACCAAAGATCAATCGTCTTTCCAAAGGTTAGTTCTGTTAACGTTTAAGCCATTATTATAGTTCTTTTGCATTCAATAAATAACAATAGCATAATACAAGATCACTGAGAAATACACAATCACAAGAGACATAACATTTATCCTGGGAAACCCTCTAGCGGAAGAAAACCCAAAAAAATTTCCTTATTATAGATAGCCAATACAATGCCATGAGATAACTCAAACTAATACAAAAGATCCTCTCCCAAATATGTGCCACTCTCTCTCCTTCTTCTCTAACTGCAGATCTGAAACTTGTCTCTCAATGAACAAGTGAGTTGTGTGTCCAAGTGAGGCGCTAACCTCTTTATTTATATAAGACTAGCATGTGTGAAGTGTCTCTCCACTGGTAGGGATGACTTCTCCAAATGGGTGTTTATAACCACCTTTATTATATTTTAGGGCCTCTTTAATATCTTCTGGGACCGACTTCTTATTCTTCCTATTACAATTATCTTTTGAGCAATCCGCAAAAGGGGATTTGGTCCTTTATAATAACTGACATGATCAATCTGCAATGGGGATTGATCCGATGAATAATATATCAAATAATAATAAGAATACACTTTGCAGCTACATTATTTTAACACTCCCCCTTAACAAGAAGGGTATTCTTCAACAACATCATGGGAGAGAGAGAGGTCTTTATCATCAACAACATCAAGTGGGTGAGAGGACAACATCATCAATATCATCTTGGAACATTGACTGGCATATCTATAAATCATTGGAAGTTTTCTTCATCGGCAACATCGTCATTCTCAAAGCAGCGCAATCATCATCTGCATCAATATGTATTAGTGTAAAACTAATACATCATCATCATCATCATAGCACGAGGCTATTTCATCATAATAATACTAGACTGGATTTACATCACAGCTATCCAACTGGAAGCACAGTTCTAGTCTCATCTCATCATCTTGCTTTACATCACAACTATTAAGCTAGAAGCAAGATGCTCATCTCGCTTTACATCACATCCATCAGGTCGAAAGTAGGATAGTAGACTGGTTTTACGTCATAACTATTTATACAGAAGCTCAATGCTAGTCTCATCTCATCATCTTGATTTACATCACAACCATCAGGTCAGAAGAAAGGCACTCATCCTACTTTACATCACAACCAACAGGTCGGAAGCAGGATACTAGACTGGCTATAAGTCACAAATATCCAGCTGGAAGCTCAGTGCTAGTCCCATCTCATCATCTTGCTTTACGTCACAACCATCAGGTCAGAAGCAAGGTACTCATCCTGCTTTACATCACAACCAACAGGTTAGAAGTAGGATACTAGACTGGATTTACGTCACTTCTATCCAACCAGAAGCTCAGTGTTAGTCATATCACATCATCTTTCTTTATGTCACGACCATCCATTTGGAAGCAAGAGATGTCTCATCACAACAACTACTCCCCCTTTCGAGTAAGGTCCTTTCAAACTATACCAATCTTATCTTGAAAGTGCTCAAACTTTACATGAGATAGAGGCTTGGTTAGCAAATCAGAAACCTGTTCATCTGTGCTAATGTATTGGATCTTTAAGGCTCCTCTCTGCACCATGTCACAGATGTAATGATATCATATCTCTATGTGCTTCGATCTGTCGTGGAATACAAGATTCTTATTCATCTTCATGCAACTTTGTTTGTCACATAGGATCGTGGTTGCTTCCATATCTAGGTCAAATAGAGCATTCAACAACTTTCAAAGCCATATAGCTTCACAATTGGTAGAACATGCAACAATGTATTCTGCTTCTACTATGTTGAGAGCAATGCTAGATTACTTCCTACTCTTCCACGAGATCATAGCTGATCCCAAACTGAAACAACATCCTGAAGTTCTTTTCCTGTCAGAAACACTTATTGCCTAGTCAGCATCAGTTTATGCACTCAATGTGAAATCATGATCTCCATCATAGCTGAGACCACAATCTATTGTACCTTTAAGGTACCTCATCACATGTTTTGTAGCCACTAGGTGAACATGTCTGGGTTCTACCATAAAATGACTCAAGGTGTTCATGGCAAAAAAAATGTCTAGTCTAGTGTTCTTCAGATACATCAGTGATCCAATAATCTGTCTGTACAATGTGGCATCAATCAACTCTGACGAAGTGTCGACCAATAGCTTTAGCTTCGCTTCCATGGGTGTATTCATGGACTTGCACTCCAGCATGTCGAATCTCTTCAGGATTTCGACTGTAACTTTCCTTGGTTAAGGAAGATCCTCTTAGGACTCTGCCATACCTCAAGACCTAAGAAATAATTCCTTAGGGCAAGGTCTTTCATTTCAAATTCTGAGGCGAGTCTCTTCTTACATTCGGTGATGATATTTTCTTCTCTAGTTAAGAATAATTCATCCACATATAGCAGTAATATTATTGGCTCATTGTTCATGACCTTGAAGTAGAGGTTAGAGTCTGCTTTACTCTTAGTAAAGCCTAAGATCATCAAGAAACTGTCTATATGGCCATACCAAGCTCTAGGAGCTTGCTTGAATCCATATAAGGCTTTTTTCAATTTGTAGACATGAGACTTCTGTCTTCAACCTCGAATCCTTGAGGTTTCTCTATATACACTTACTCTCCAATGACATCATTTAGGAAATCTATCTTCACGTTCATCTGGTGCAACTTCCACTTCATCTTAGATGCAACAACTATGATGGTTCTGATCGAAGTGTATCTGGCCACAGGAGCGAATGTCTCTTCATAGTCAATTCCTTCCTTCTAGGAAAATATACGAGTGACAAATCTTTCTTTATACTTATCAATACTTCCATCAACAACATGCTTTATTTTGAAGAGCCATCTGGAGGATACCACATCTTTACTCTTCGGTCAGGGAACTATTTCCCATACTTCATTCTTCATTATGGATTGGTATTCCTTTGTCATGGCATATGCCCATTATTTCCTTTGAATGGCGTCTTCAAAGAATTTAGGCTCCTCTTTTAGAAGACCAAACATTAAATCCATATAACTGGAGAATGCCTTTGGTCTTTTCACCTGTCTCGTAGTTCCTTGGGGAAAACCGTACTTCTCTCCATCTTGAATAATCTCTCTAGCCCAAGATGGCTTCCTCTTATGGAGGATCATCATCTAAGGAGGTTCTTGAACTTCCATAATGTCATGATCTTCTAGTAAATCCTCATCAGGGGAAGTTACGACTTCCCTCACTGGTTCAACAGCTCTGGGAACCTCCCTCACTGGCTTAGCAATCTTGGGGATTACGGGTTCCTCTTCATATACTTCTTCAAGATGGCATCCTCTTAATTTCTTAAGTGCTTCATTTTCATCAAAATTCATGTCCCTGTTGATCTCAATGTAACGGTGACCTGGTATACAGATTCTGAAGGCCTTGGATACCTCACATTATCGCATAAATATTCCCTTATTTTTTGAAGGTTCGAGCTTGTTTCTCTTCTCTTTCGCTATATGAATAAATACTAGGCAGCCAAATATTTTGAGATGGCTTACCTCTGGATTCTTTCTGGTGAAAATCTCTTCTGGAGTCTTGAGCCCAAGTGCACTATGGGATAATTGGTTCTACACATATATAGTTTCCATTGTTGCTTCTTCCCATAAGCAAATAGGAAGATCTTGATCATGGATCATAGTCTTCACAGCTTCAATTATCATTCTGTTATTTCATTCAACTACACCATTTTGTTGAGGATTATAGGGAGTGGTGAGTTCCCTATTGATCCCAACATCTTTGCAAAAGTTCAAAAGCACTTTTCATTTATATTCTCCTACATTATCTGAACTGAGTATCTTAATCTTTCTTTCAGAAAGATTCTCCATCAAGGCTTTGAATTCCTTGAACTTACTGAACACTTCATCTTTAGATTTCAAAAAGTATATCCAGGTCTTACGAGAATAATCATCAATACATGGTACATAATATACATACCCAATAATGGAGGACGATGGAATTGGGCCACATACACCTAAATCAATGAGCTCTATGACTCCTTCTTCTTTGTTGTCTCTCTTCGAAAATAGGTTCTTGATGTTCTTCCCTTTTTCACATCCATTGCATATGCCTTCATGGTCAACCTCGAGTTTTGGTAAACCTATGACCACTTTGCATATATATGGTAGCGCCTTGTAGTTGATATGAGCTAATATTCAATGCCAAAGTTCACATGAGTTTTCAATGGCATGGGTCATGGCCGCCTCTGAGTGACCCTTTAGCTTATACAAGCCATTTTCTTCACTTCCAATGATGATTTCTTCATTTAAGGTTTCTCCTTTAGCCCACATGAGAACTTCTCCATCTATAAAGGAAACTTTGAAGCCTTTCTTTTCTAAAGATGAAATGGAGAGTAGGTTCTTGGTCAAACTTGGTACATATAGTACGTCCTTCATCTTCAATGAATTCCCTGAATTCAATTTGTGGTTTGATTCTCCCACTCCCTTGATGGAATATTGGTAATCATCTCCAAGTGTCACTTTCTGAGAAAAATTATTTTCTGAGATACAAGAGATAATTTTTCTTTGTCCCATCATGTGCTTGGATGCACCACTATCAATAAGCCAAGTGTCCTCTCCAGGTGTTACAGATCCTGAGAGGGACAAGATTAAGACATGGTCTTTGATCTGCTCTCTTATCATCTTTGCGGGTGGATCTTCATCTTCGACTACATGGACATGGTTCCTCTTATGTTTTCTCTTGTATTATTCTCGTCTGGCTGGAAAAAAACTTCACAATATGTCCCATCTTGTCATGGTGATAGCATTGTACAGATGAGTAGTCTCTTTCCTTTCACTATCCTTTCTTCTAAAATCTCCTTGGATGAGATTCTTTATGATTGAATTTGTTTGACTATTGAGGCTCTTGATGAGTCTCCTTTTGTAGGTAGTGTTTCTTCCTTTCTCCTTTGGTGTGAGTAGCTAGGGCTTGATCATTATCTCTTGCTAGTAATGTTTCATGATTCGCTACTCTTGTTTCTTCTTGGATGCATTCTTCCCATAGAGTATCAAACTTTAGTTTCTTTGTTCTGGCACATATCATTTGAATGCATCCCAAGGTATTGTGAGATCATTTAGGGATTCCATTATGAGTTCTTCTTCATTTATCGTATCTCCAATCGCTTCTAATTGCTCTTTGAATTCTGAGATTATGGAGAAATATTCTTGAATTGTTTCTCCTTTCTGCATCCTTGTATTCTTCAGTTGAATCCTTAGATTCATCTTCCAGTTTATCTTATTTCCTTCCTATAATATTGTCAAGGAATCAAACATTTCTTTCAAATTCTTCTTAGATGAAACATAAGGAATCATGTGGTCTTCGATTGAATCTGCAATGATTCTTTTGGCCCTGATTGTGTCCTTTTGATTCTTTTCCTTTTCTGCAGCATTGGCAGGTTCCGGTACTTCTTATTTGATGAATATTTCTAGGTAATTATATTCAATAATGAGGCCAATTCTATACTTCCAGGAACATAATTTTTCCACTCCTTCTAGCTTGTCAACAATCTTAATGCTTGCAGGCATCTTTTACCTAGAGATAGGAAAATGACTGAAAAATGAAAGTGCTCAAAATCAAAATATGAACTTACCAGGAGCTGCGCTTGGTCGAGGCGATTAGCCTGGTGTGTTTGGATCTAAGAAAATACAAGTTGTTCTCCTCCAAACTTGATCTATGGATTTTTTTACTAGTGCTTCTAGTTTTCTGGTACCTTTGGTACTCTGGTACTTTTGGTACTTCTAGTACACTGTGTTTCTGGTAATTTTGGTACTTATTGAAACTAGGGTTTCACTTTTCGGGAGATCTAGCCACTGAAAAGGTGCATTAAGAGTGCCAAAGTAATCCTTGGAGGAGGGAACACTTTTCTAGGTGGTTTTAGGGCCGAAAAGCTTCACCATCAAAAAGCCCTAATTTGCATGTACAACAACAATGACATTCTTCACTCTTGTGAAAGATGCTTCCTTCATCTTGGCTCTGATACCATGTTAATGTTTAATCCATTATTATAGTTCTTTTGAATTCAATAGATAACAATAACATAATACAAGATCATTGAGAAATACACAATCACAAGAGACAGAACATTTATCCTGGGAAACCCTCTAGGGGAAGAAAACCCAACAAAACTTCCTTATTATAGATAGTCAATATAATGCCAAGAGATAAGTCAAACTAATACAGAAGATCCTTTCCTAAATATGCGCCACTCTCTCTTCTTCTTCTCTAACTACAGATCCGAAACTTGTCTCTCAATGAGCAAGAGAGTTGTGTGTCTAAGTGAGGTGCTAGCCTCTTTATTTATACAAGACTGGCATGTGTGAAGTGTCTCTTCACTGGAAGGGGCTGACTTCTCCAACTAGGTGGTTATAACCACCTTTATTATATTTTGGGTCCTCTTTAAAATCTTCTGGGGCCGACTTCATATTCTTCCTATTACAATTATCTTTTGACAAAACCGCAAAAGGAAATTTGGTCCTTTATAATAACCAACATGATAAATCCGCAATGGGGATGATTCAATGAATAATATATCAAATAAGAATAAGAATACACTTTGTAGTTACATTATTTTAACAGGTTCATGCTTACCTTCGCTGAAAAATCCTAGGATTATTCAGTCCTACAAAAAAGTTAGTCAATAGACTCCTCCCCTATTCTCTTAAACCTTTGAAACCCTACCTTCAACATGAACAATGAGAGATTGGACTCCATCCCTATTTTGGTCAGACTATCAGCACTCCCCCCTCATCTCTAGAATAAGAAATGCCTTCAAGCCATTGGGAATCATCTGGGAGAATTCATAACTATAGATATGAGTTTTCTTGATATAGGGGAAATGGAAGTAGCAAGGATTCTAGTCCTTATAAATGTAAGAGAATGATTAAAAGAATTCATAAACCTAACATATCTGGGGAGAACCAGGGTAAAAACCCTCGATTATGAAGGAATCCCCTTCCGCTGTAGAATATGTTAGGAATATGGTCATATCATCAAAGATTGAAAATATAGCTCCAAAGGACACAAAAATCATCAGCCAACTACAGAAAATCAGAGGAGCAACGAGACGTCAATCTCTAAAGACACCTTCTCTCTAACTACAGAATCTTTTATAGGAGGTGAAAGAAATGAAAAATAAGCATCAAGGACTGAAGAAGTAGAATATCCTCCCCTACAAGAAGGAATTGGAATGACATTAGTTCCTATTGATAGGGAGAAACAAGCATCAAAAGTAGGCTTTGAGGTCATCCCTCACTTCCTATTCGACAACTTTCTAAGTATGAACATCTCTATCTCCCACCCAACATTTGGTTTTTCAAAATAATTTAAGTTTACTATGTTGAAAAGAGGTCTATCCCCCATGCTCCCCACTCTCACACTGCTCCCCTCTCCTCCTCTCCCTCTCCTCCCTTCACCCTTCCCATCTCCTCCCATCCTCCCCTCCATACCCCTACCAAAACTAGAGAACAACACTCTCCTCCACCCTCCATCTAAGGACTCTTCCTTCGAGGAATCAGAAGACCCTATTATCAGATACCAACTCTGTAACAAGATTTTCTCCATACCCATGTCAGAACACAAGGGCTTAGGTCCAAACCCAAAGATTCATAAAACCAAAAAGGGGCATGGAATAAAATCCAACCTGTACAAAGCTCAATCTAGAGATTTGGTTGATATTGCCTTTGACTGACAAAAATCAATCATTGGGGTGCTTGGAGAAGTGAAAAGCCTTGGCAGGGTTCCCTTACGAAATTGCTCACCTACAATTGCAGGGGTTTGGAAAGTTCCCCAAAAAAACTTGCACTAAAAAGGTTGGTCCTAGAAAACCAACCAGACTTTATCTTCCTACAAGAAACTCTCTCAAATGAAGAAGTTGTGACAAACTTTCTCACCACCCTGCTCCCAGGATGGGCTTTCCTGGGCCAAAGTCCAAAAGGCAGATCGAGGGGCTTAATTTTCGGATGGCGAACTAAAAATGAAAAACTCCAAAACTCATGGGCAATGGACTCTGTACTGGGAGGAAACTTCCGTTTTGAAGTGTTAGAAAAGAGCTTCAGCCTAATTAACATCTATGAACCACACCCAGAACAAAATACTTTATGGGACAATGTTCTCTCAGAATACTTAACTATTAATCTTGGGAGGTGACCTAAACTTCTCTTTGGGAGAAGCAGAAAGTTGGGATCTAAAGGCCCACCCAGACAGTCAAAATGCATTTTTTAGACATTTGATAGCCTCAAAAGGACTAATTGATGTGGCTCCACCAAAATTTCTACCCACCTAGACAAACATGAGGACAGGGGAAGCCAGAGTAGAAAAAAGACTAGATCATTTTTTTATCTCTCAATATTTTGCATCGCTCCCTTTTCAAATTTGCCAATGGATTGGAAGTGGAGGAGAATCAGATCACACACCTATTTGGCTTGATTTGGAAGGATCCCCCAACAAAACGACAACCCCTTTGAAATGCAATCCCTCCTGGCTAAAATATGAATGCTTCCAACAACTTATTAGGACAAACTGGACTTCCATTAGAAAAGTAGAGGAAACACCTACAGTTATCCAGTTTGCAACAAATCTCAAAACATTAAAGAAATTGGTCATCCCCTGGGAAAAAAAAAAAACAGACCTCAGAAGAACAGGAATTACAAAAAATTGAGGAAAAACTCAAACTTTTGCAAGAATCCCATGAGACAGCCTTTCTCTCAGACAACGCCCGGGAAAATCTAAAAAATCTAGATACAATAAGAAGAACCTTTCTATTGGAACATGAGAATTCCTGGAGATTGAAGAGCAGAGCCACTTGGCTAGAAAAGAGAGATAAAAAGAACAAATTTTTCCAAGAACATGCAAAAGGAAGGAAAGTGGGAAACACAATATGGAGTCTAAAGGATCAGGAAGGAAAACCATGTACAACTTTCAATGAATTACCAAATTTGGGCAAAAACCATTTTCACTCCCTCTTTAAAGATGACAAGAACACAAATATTGCATAAATAATAAAGGTGGCCTTATATGTCCCATGTTTTGTAACTGACCAAGGGAGCCAATACTTGTATGTGAAAGTCATAGAAAAAGAATTATATGAAACTCTACAAAGTTTTCAGAGAGACAAAAGTCTAGGCCCTGATGGGTGGACAATTGAAATTTTCAGGGGATTTTATGATCTGCTCAGCAAGGATCTACTAAAGGTTATTGAAGAATAAAGAACAAATGGCAGAATCCATGGACTTTTCAACTCCACTTTTAAATCTCTCGTACCAAAGGTAATTGATCCACAGACCTTTGATGACTACATGCCTATTTCTCTCTGCAACTGTATTTACAAATCATCACCAAACTTATAGATCGAAGATTTAAACCCATAATTTCAAAAACCATCTCAATGGAACAATTTGGTTTTATCGAAGGAAGACAAATTCATGAGGCAATAGGGATTGCACAAGAAGGCCTACATAGCCTAAAGACCATAAGATCAAAAGGATAAATTCTTCAGATTGACCTTTCAAAGGCCTTTGACAGGGTAAATTGGACTTACATTTCTCTTCTGCTCACCCACATAGGCTTTCATCTCCCCTTAATAAAATTGATAATGTCTTGCATATCCTTAGTTTCCTTCGCAGTACTCATCAATGGGGAAACCTCGCCTTTCTTCAAGTCAGAAAGAGGACTGAGACAAGGTTGTCCTTTGTCACCTCTCCTCTTCCTTCTTGTAGCAGAAGGCTTAAGTAAAGCCATTGAGGCAGTAGCTAGAGCAGGGACCTTTCAAGGTACCCCAGTTTCAACAGGAGTGAAAAACACCCACCTTCTATTTGTGGACGATATTCTCATCTTTTGCAATGGGAAAATATGAGATGTTGAAACATTGGTTGACATCCTAGCTACTTT
>JASDQU010011491.1:61456-72044 GCA_032191745.1 Picea mariana | reverse complement strand
TGCTATATCATAAATTTAGGATAAGACATTCCAGTATTGTACTTGTACATGTGAATGTAGGTTTGGACATTGTTTAAATGATGCCTCAGACTAACAAAATTCTATGACGGAGAAGAATCTTGGAAGGGGCTTTTTAAAACTGTGTATTAAGTATAAAGAAAACTATCATATTCACCGGGGGAATCTGTCACTGAAAGGAAGGTTTGTGTCTCGAACCTTGGTCCTTTACACTACTCAGGATCTATCCCGACTAGAAATGGAAATCAACGAAGTTGATACAGAAAGAAGAGTTAGCAGTATCTATAATTTCCTAACTTACCAGAAAAAAGAGGTAGTACCTTATCACATGCTTTCATTATTTGAATAGAGAATCTGTTTTTATAAGAAAATAGAATATGTTTTTATTAGAAAATTTATCTTCACAACTGTAAGCAACATTATTTAGTTTATGACATATCGATAATAACTAGCACAGCAGCTAAATAGTTGTTGGTGAATGCCGAAAGGCTGATAAGATGAAAAGAATCCTTAAAAGAATATATTAAATTTTATTATTGATTAAGAAATAAACGGTTGATCTTCATTTATCTGGTGTTAATATTCTAATTTATGTTAATCACTTACGTGGCAATCAGTTAGCTATCAAAGTAATTTTTAAATATGATTAGGTAAATGTAAAAAAGTAAATACATAAACGGATGTCTTTATAATAGCTAGGAAGTTAATGATTGAAATCACAGCCATTTATTTTGTGTGACTATTAAGAATATTCCATCTATATTTAATCATGTCCATAAAAAACTTATTAAACACTAAACCCCTATTAAATCTGCCTATTGTCAATAGGTGTATGCCTTTGGGCGTACACCTTTAGTTTATGACACATTGATAATAATTACTCTTGACCACATAGACAAAGAAACCCCAAATTGAAGGGAATAAATTGTCTTTGATAGTTTGCTAAGGAGCTATTACATTTCACTAGATAAATACTTGATTAAGTGATGCACCACGTAAATACATAAGAAAATACCTGATTAAGTGATTGCACAGGTAAATACATATTTATTATCATATCTAATATAAAAAAAAAGATGAGTTGATACATAGAAAAAGATTCACATGGAGTGTCTAAACTTATCTCTACATCAACCACCGTTCACATAACAAACAAATATTTGGATGTCATTGGAAACACTTTCTTTCTATAATTTCCCTATAAAATTGCGTTACTTAAGCAATGTAAAACAATTTGAATCAATAGAATCTATCATCCTAGAATGTGAAAAAACAATCTTACAAAACATAAATTTAAAAAAATTCCAAATTCTATTAAGGTAATTTGTTTACCTTAGTAGATCATAAATAGATCTACATTCAAACAAAGTGTCAAATTCCTAAAAGATGGTTTTTTTAAAGTTCAAAACTAAAAATAAGACATGATACTTACTACAATACTAATTTCATTGGAGTATTTGTTTTTCTAAATGAGCTATTTTATTTCCAATTAAATTTATAAATTCAATTTCATAATTTAAAAATTGTTCAATCTTATTATTTTATTGATTCTATTTAGGCATGGGACACTTAACAAAAGATTGAATAAAACCAAATTATAGATTATAGGAGCATCACTTGTAAAATTTGGCACAACGGGAATGGTGTGATACTAATACTAAATCTAACTCATTAATCGTTAAAAAAAATCAAGTGATTTCTTGTACTCATAATTTCCTCCTAAAAAGCAAAACAACTTTTTATACAAAATCATAATATCACTAACTAATTGGTTTCCAAAGTTTTATTTATAATAAGCTAAGTAATTACTATTATTTAAAAAAAAAGTTACAATAAAGTGAATTATTCTATTTGTTGATGTTGATGGGTGTTTAAACCAACCATTATTGTTGTACTAAAGTCAATAACATTCATATAAAAAATTATTTTATAAAAAACTAAAATTTGTCTTATTTGACAAAACTCCCCAAAAGTGATTGCGGTATTTAAAAGTACCCATGGTGCATATCATTCAAGTGTTTGATGGTGTTGGAACCCATTTACTTCTAAATAAATGATTAACCACAAACCAATCTACAATCATTTTCATCAGAGTATGAGGGATTTCAAAGTATGAGGGGTTTCATTTCTTCAAATTAGGATAAGGATTCTCTCCTGGGTTAAGTTAATAGGAAATATCTCTTAGCTCCATTATCATTGTTCTATACATTTATATAAATGTATAAGTAAAATTCAAATTTTAAGATTAATCATGAAATTTAATTGATTTTATTTTATTATTATTATTTATTTTTCTAATTAATTTTAATATCATTTCATAAAAAATAAAAATTTATATAATATTATATTATCAAGAAAATATATTATATAAATATTTATGAACATTACACTACTACTTATCCCATTTTACAGCTGTTTTGATAACACTAGTTAATAAAGGTATAAATATTTAAAAACATATACTAAGGATATTATTAATATTATAATTAAAAGAGGGTATGTGAAAAGTGATAGAATACATGTGACATGTAATTTTTGGGAGGATTTAGTAACAGTGAATAGTCCATAATTTGAATCTATTTAAAATGGACAAAACCTCTCTAGACAAGGTTATAACACATAAAAATTTGATTATCAACAAACTTAAGCGGGTGACTTATGAGGATATACCTTTACTAGTTCTACCAGAATATTTGTTTTCTTAGAAGAGAGGCGTTTGTATTTATTGTAAATTGAGTTTATAAATTGGATTTCATAATTTAAAAATTGTTGCAATAATCATATGATTTTATCCACTCTATTTGGACGTCGGAAAACGAGCAAAAAATGGATAGAAACAAGTTACAGAGTAGCACGTCTAAGACAAGACACGAACAGGGTGGTTACTTGTTGAACTCTGGTCCTTTAATTACTTTCTTTCCGTGATAAAATATTAATATAGATAATGGACAACTTAATCGACCATTAAAAATGCATCCAGTAAAATCAGAAAGGGGAAGGTTAAAGGATCTAAATACCAGATTAGATATCCTTGAACACATTCATTGATTGATACTGATACTGAACACATTAGAGATACTGAACACATTCGGTTAATTTGTTGAACACATTCCGTTGTTTCGTTCTTGTAAAATGAAAATTAACAGAAAACGGATGAGACTAAAGATCATTCTCATCAATAAATTTGAAACACATGAGACTAAAGATCATTCTCGTCAATAAATTTGAAACACAGTGACGTCAAATCAGAATCCATTAAATTAGAGATTTCAATATTCCTAAATTTACTTGCGCTCTGATTACTACACCAAACTAAATAAGAAATCAATATATCCTTAAGGCCACGAGTCACATGCCTATCACATTTGACCATCGAAATCCACACAACTCTGTAGAGAAATTTTATCCTCACTGTTAGGGCCACGAGTCACATGCCTGTCACATTTGATCATCGACATCCACACAACTCTGTAGAGAAATTATATCCTCACTGTTAAGCCCACGAGTCACATACCTGTCACATTTGACCATCGAGATCCACACAACTCTGTAGAGAAATCTCAACAGTTCTAGATCTTATACGCTACATTTATCTACTGTTAGGAAAATTTAAATCATTTGGCTGAAGTCGTCTTCTTCTTAGCTTAACCCCTTTTTTAAAAAAATCCGCTATAATTGCAGTTGATTTACTCAGTTGTATGTATGTCGGTCGGTCTCGGCCTCTGTCCTGCAGCATGATAAAAAACCAAAAAAGGAGAAAGGTAAACAGAAAAACGAATTCAAAATGATAACAGACAACAAACCTCCAAAAACAATAAACCAACCCCAAAATAAGAAACCAAATAAAAAATACAAACCAAGAAATACCAAACAAACTAAACATACAGACATTAACATAACCATAAACAAATCAATGAAAGGATCGCTCCTCCACATCATATGACTACCTCTATACTGGTAGAGACAGAGACCGACACCAGAGAGGAACGAAATGATATGATGAAGGATTTTGTCTCTGTTCTGTGACAGAAAAAATAGGAGCGGCTAGGGAGCAGGTCAAAATGCAACCCTAACTCTCCAATAAATTCAAAATTGGATCAAGACCACTTTTACCGTCCAACGGTAACTTAAAGGTTGCTCGAAAAATGCAAATTGGTCGGTTCAACTCTTCATTGGATGCTAGAGATCTTATGATTCAACGGTAACTAAAAAAATACCGAAATATTCAAAATTAATCCGTGAAATCTAACAGAAATCTAAGATATGTCGCAACTCTAGCAGAAATTTAAGATATGTATGCCATGCTTTTGACTTTAAAAGTAAAGTAACAGAACAGAAATGTCAGGGATATGCTTTTTAGTGTATAGAAATGTCAGAGATGGTGCTTTTTAGTTTACATATGATTTAGTTTACCGATTGAAGTTGAAGTTAAAATTCATATTAACTATTTATTATTTGGAAAAAAAATTAATATAAAAAATATATATATATGTAACTTATAGTTATATCTTTTATTAACCATTTAAGAATAAGAATGCGAGCAATAAATTAAATTAGATATGAAAGGAAATGATAAAATAATAATATATATTTAACAATTTTATTATTGAAAAGAAATTTAACATTATATATCTAATTTACATTATAACATATTTTTTATTAATAATTTAAAAACATGATATTTAAATTAAATATATTTAACAAAATCATAAATAACCTTCAAATAAAAAATATTTAACAAAATTTCAAAATATATTTATATAATAAAAATATATATTTGTTTAATATATTTAAAAACCAATTAAATGAAATAAATTTTATTCATTGAATATTTACCATTACATAAAATAATAGAATTAGTTATTTGAAAAACAACTATTGAAACAAATTTATAGCTTTTATATTCCTTATATTTTATATTTTATCATATTTTTTATATTGTATTATTATTAGTTTTAATTCTTAAGCGATTAGTTTTAATATTTAAACTTCAAATTTTTTAAATAATTTAAGTATTTCAAACTTTTTAATATATTATTATACAAAATTTACATCGTATAACTTTACTATAGTTAATCTTTTTTTTGTAAGTTAGAATATGTATTAGAACGTGCTAAGCAAGAAAAGTTACAACTATCATGCTATCCCAAGAGGTTGTGCTAGCATTGTCCTGGTGAGAAACCAATGCTCCCACATGGCCCTTAAGGTTCACAGTATCCATGCAAAACTTGAAAAACTGTAAGAAACATAAAATGTAAGGTGCTAGATCAAGAATGTCACGCAGGGCGAAAATCATTTCTGCTAGATTGTTCATATCGAAAACAAAAATCTGAAATGAGCTAAAACTATAAAATTCTAGATCTAAGAAGCCGCGCAAGGAGAATAACTTGTGAATTAAACTATCTAGAAGCATTAAAACATTGCAAACATGAGCAAGAAGAGTTATCCAGAGCTGGGTTCAAGCCTCTACTCGTTCCTTTGGTCTTACACAGTGTCCCTACCTAGCAAAATTGTGTCTGAAATAACTTGCCTAAAATCCTATAGAAGAGTCAGCAAGAGATCCTTACGACGAATATGTTCTTCATCCTTGTGCCGCATCTCTTTTATTGCGTCATTGACGTCCTCAATTGCTCGATTGATGGCATCAAAAGGGTCCTTGAGAGCTTCCTTTCCAGCGCAATGGGTGAAAACAGGAGAGGGTGGAGGGGGTCGAGGTAAATCAAAGGATGAGGTGGGGGAGTCAGGAGAGGGGAGGAGGGAGGACGAATAGGAGAAAGGGACTGACGAAGCTGGGGGAGAGGAGGGTGGAGGAGGGGGAGATGGAGGCTGTCAGGGAGGCGACAAATCCGGGCTGAGCTTTGGAGCAAAGCCGAGGGAGTTCCCATGGCTGTCGAACCATTCTACTCTAGAGGTGTAAGTAGATGACAGAGGAGGCAGATCTAGAGTACTGCCCTATTTGGAAGGGTGGTCCGGGGAGGTGGTGCGAGATGAAGCAAGGAAATGCTCTAGGGTGGAGGAATGCACAATGTCTTGAGGAAATCTTGGAAGAGTCTTCTTTCCTCATCCTCTCGAACCCCTTCCTCTTGCAGCGTACAAGGTTGCCCCCCATTTTGATTTAACTTGAATTCGTTGCATTAGGAAAAACACCAGATAAAAGAGATGGAGTGCCTGAAAAATGTTCTTCAAAGGAAAGGAATTGAGCCAAAACCCAAAGCAATAGTGGACCAAAGAAAGAGTGTTGGGTGCAGAGGGACAAGAGTGCCAAGGAAACTCGAGCGAGAGGCAAAAAATAAAACAGTATGCAGGAGGAGGCCAAGACTCGGGAGGCCAAGGGCTTGAATGAGCCATGGCTTTCCAAAACGCTGGCCTAAAACCATTGAAACGGGAAAGGTGATGGGATTGGGCCTGCGGCCAGCCCATTGTAATTATTTCTCCCATGAATTGGAGCACCATAACATTAAACTGGTCTGAATTCAAATGAATGAAGAGGTACTTCGGTCGAGGAATTAAACGCATGAATGAATGGTGGAGGTGAGTGTGGGATTTATTGTCTCAAGGTGGCAAGAGATGTGGCCATGTGTCCGCTCGTCTAGCCATCCACCCATTCTGTCCGATATCACCCCATCGGGCGGCTGGTCCTTATTGTGAGCCATGTTTTTGCATGTGATCACTAAGGGGTGAGTAGGAGATGAGGCTGGAGAATAGAAGAAGTCTCCTTCCTACAGGTCTACCCCAAAGTTTTCCAACATATCTGCTACTTGATTTGAGTTTCTATGGATGTGTGAGGGAAGAATTACCCACTATGGTTGAAGGATTAAATGTATTTTGATCATCACGTTCATGAGTCTCCAACTTGGGGATATCTTCTCCAGATATGCACCATTTAGGAGATGAGAGAGTAGATTAATGACTATCTGTGAGTCACCTTCTTCTATAAGGAGGTTTATTCCTTGCTCTTTGGCTACTTGTAGACCTTTGATAAATCCCCAAATTTCAGTTGCATTGTTGGTGTTATAGCCCAAGTTCCCAGTTGAGATGTGCAGGATCTCTCCGTTGTTGTTGCGTATGGCCGCCCCATAACCTGTAGGTCCCGGATTCCCCTTGGACTCTCCATCAAAATTTATTTTGTGATACCCAACTTGTGGAACCTACCAATGGGAGGGGATGATCTTAGTGGTGTTACTTGTAAGGGGAGTTGAAAGAGAGGGAGAGATATGGAGTTACCAAGTATTGAGGATGGTGAGATCATTTGTCGGGCATTTCCAATCCTAATTGATGTAGGAGCATCATCAACAACAAGCGAGCGTGGGACAAACACCGACGCATTTTGGCACATGATCAATTGTTTGAAATATTTTGAAGTGGATACGCCAAACATAAATGAGACAATTAAGAAAGGGCGTACTTGTAGATTGTAATCAGACCTTGAACGTCTCGCTCTCGTCTGAAGGACTAAGAGGCATTTATGCTAGTAAATGTAAGTAGGTAGCTTTGAATTCTTAGATTAGACAGTGTAGGAGTTAGAGGGAAAACGGATATAGACACCCTCACTTGTATCATTGTAACATTAGCAGCATAATCAATCAAGAGAGCATAGAGAAGAAGAAGCAAAGAGTTGTGTAGAGTAAAAACCCATGTACAAAAGTTCTGGATTAATACAAAGATCTTTAGTTCAGACTCATGGTGTTCAATTGCTTTCTATGTTTGTACATGTTGATTGATATATGTTGGTTTAATCTCTGTTATGCCTTTTCTTTGATGCATGAATGTATGATTTCATATTTAATGTCTGAAATCTGAAGAGACGGAGAGTAAGGAAATGAGTTTCAGTTGTTTCTCTATCTGAGCAAGAGTTTTCCTGCAAGGAATGCAGTGAAATTGTCCGCAAGGTGTGCATTGACAAAAGTCATAGTTCGTCTCTGCAAGCTCAGGAGGGATAACATTGTTCTCATTCTTGCAGAAGTGCAAGTTAAGCACAAGAGTCGTGCAAGGAGTGCGCAGGACGATTGAAGTCTCTGAGTTACAACCTGAGTGAAACTGTTGAAAGACTGCTGTCACAGGGAGTGCGCAAAGTCGAAGAGGTTCAAATACTTGGAAGTATTTGAAGAATTGCCTCAAGGAGTGCATGCAGGATTCTTCTTGAAGACTCGAGTTGTGGATAAATCTCAGGAGGGATAGAGTCTTCGTAGTTGTCAAAGAGAAGCTCAAGAGGGCTAGTGCCTTGAAGTGTTGTAAGAAGGCACAACGACGTTGTTTTGCAGGTGGATGAGTTTCATGGAAAAACACTTTGTTCATTTTGCAGGAATCATCAAGGAGAAACTGGACGATTGGAATTCTACGTGGAGAATTCGCGAAGTCCCGAGAACCGTCAAATCATGCAGAGGAGTAGGGGAGTTACGGTTTAAAACCTTTACATCAAGATTCATGAGGTTGCAAAAGGAAAAGTCGTGAAACCGTGAAAGAATCTAAGTCATCGGTTAGAAGGAGGACATGTGTGGCGAGCTCACCCATATCGGGGATTCAGACATCGGAGGTCAGAAAGAGAAGTCCTTCAACTTCACGAGTAGTGAATTTGCGAGAGAATCGCAGCTATTCATTTGAGGACGACAGGTGGTAGAGATCAAGGGATCTCCCAAACGCAGAGGTTCACAAGGTGAGAGCCCAAAGATTGGGTGCTCCATGTCGTGAGTGGCGAAATCGCGAGGAGCTAGGACAACTGTAGGATCTGAGCCAACAGGGGTCGTTGGATCACTCACGTAATCTCATTTCGGGGTTTCTTGAGTTGAAGATCTGAAAGCTTAGCATTAGGATTCACGAAGTTGTGAAGTTTGAAACTCCAAAAAGGTGGGAAGTTCCGTTGTGGGACCCGCATTGATGACATGTCGAAATTTCGGCATTTTGGTATATCGGTGGAAAGGAAGTTGAGAATTTTGTCCCGAAAGTCCTGAAGTTGCGAGTTGCGATAAGGAGTAGTGAGGAGTTCATGGTCTCATCACTTTGGGTGTTAGAATACAAAGGAGGTAGCGCTTCGAGAAGCGAAGTCGCGAAGTGCCGAAGGTGGGCATGAGGGACACGTGGAAAAACCACAAGGTGGGCCCGAGAAATAGAGAGGCAGACACATGTGACTTATTGGAAGGATTCAATAATCCATTGACTTCTCGCGTCTCGATGATTCGCGAGGTAAGAGCACGAGATCTTGACATTGAAACTTGCGAAGTCACGAGTAGCGAGAATGGGAGGAGAAAAGTCAACATCGCTTCTCAGGGTTTCATGAAGGGAAGGTGCCAATATTGGACACTCGAACTCGTGAATGTGCAAGTAGCAAGAGGTGCTAGCGCTTATCCTAGACGATGGTTACGCAAGGAAGGTGATGAGAGAGGAAGATCCATGCCCGTATCGACATTTCGGGTATTGCGAGATTGGAAGGGAATAGTCAAGAGCCTCGACTCACGAAATCGCGAGTGGTCAGTTGTGACAAGCGCTTTTGGAATTGGGCCTTGGTCATAGCGTTGTGGTCGCACGAAAGGGTGGAGCTCACGTCTAGTTCTATTTGCACAGGAGAGCTTCCGAAAGGACCTATGGATCGATTGAAATTGAGATTTCAGCAGGGAATCGAAAGAGTCGATTTGGCTCAAAGAAGATAAAGAACTATCCTGTGAGCGGATCTGAGCTCGAGGGCTGATAGGTCTACGTCAGTGTGGTATCAGAGCTTGACTCTGTTTGTATACTTTAGACAAGGAAAGCGAGAAAGAAAATCTTAGCCATGCTTCTGAGAAGAAGAGACATGAAAACACCCGATCTTCCAAAGGAAAGGGAAATGCCAAGAGGAAGGGGTAGGCAGGTGCCAAATCAAGCCATGGAAAGAGAGATGCATGACATACGCTCTATACTCGAGGACATGGAGACGGCATAGAGGCACACAACTAGTGTTGGAGATGTCAGTGATTCTGAAAGTGAAAATGAAGTTGGACATGAAGGAGAAGAAGTCACAGCAGAAGATGCAGCAAAGGAACACCTGATTAGGGTTGTTGCAAGAATGGATGCTAAGGAAAAAATGGATATTCCAGTATATGGAGGAAACTTGGATGCTGAAGATCTTCTAGACTGGATTAGAGATTTGGACACATATTTTGACTATGAAGATGTCAAGGAAGATAAAAAGGTCAAACATGTTGTCACAAGACTTAAAGGACATGCAACATTGTGGTGGGATGAACTACAAGCTAACAGATGCTGCAAAGGCAAGCAAAAAATCAAGAGTTGGGATAGGATGATCGCAAAGATGAAGGTGAAATTCATTCCCAGGGATTACCAGATTACTCTGTTTCGGAGAATGTAGAATTTGAGATAAACGCTGATGTCAGTGAAGTACACTGAAGAATTTTACAGGGTGAACATTAGGGCAGGTCATCGTGAAAGTGATGATGAAAAGGTTGCTAGGTACATGAATGGTCTGAGATATGACATTCAGGATGAGATGAGCATGATGAGCATCCAAATGGTGGAAGATTCTTATCAGATGGCTCTAAAAGATGAGCTGAAAACAAGGTCAAAGAGGCTGAGGCTGAAG
>JASDQU010011491.1:41123-51743 GCA_032191745.1 Picea mariana | reverse complement strand
TGCTATATCATAAATTTAGGATAAGACATTCCAGTATTGTACTTGTACATGTGAATGTAGGTTTGGACATTGTTTAAATGATGCCTCAGACTAACAAAATTCTATGACGGAGAAGAATCTTGGAAGGGGCTTTTTAAAACTGTGTATTAAGTATAAAGAAAACTATCATATTCACCGGGGGAATCTGTCACTGAAAGGAAGGTTTGTGTCTCGAACCTTGGTCCTTTACACTACTCAGGATCTATCCCGACTAGAAATGGAAATCAACGAAGTTGATACAGAAAGAAGAGTTAGCAGTATCTATAATTTCCTAACTTACCAGAAAAAAGAGGTAGTACCTTATCACATGCTTTCATTATTTGAATAGAGAATCTGTTTTTATAAGAAAATAGAATATGTTTTTATTAGAAAATTTATCTTCACAACTGTAAGCAACATTATTTAGTTTATGACATATCGATAATAACTAGCACAGCAGCTAAATAGTTGTTGGTGAATGCCGAAAGGCTGATAAGATGAAAAGAATCCTTAAAAGAATATATTAAATTTTATTATTGATTAAGAAATAAACGGTTGATCTTCATTTATCTGGTGTTAATATTCTAATTTATGTTAATCACTTACGTGGCAATCAGTTAGCTATCAAAGTAATTTTTAAATATGATTAGGTAAATGTAAAAAAGTAAATACATAAACGGATGTCTTTATAATAGCTAGGAAGTTAATGATTGAAATCACAGCCATTTATTTTGTGTGACTATTAAGAATATTCCATCTATATTTAATCATGTCCATAAAAAACTTATTAAACACTAAACCCCTATTAAATCTGCCTATTGTCAATAGGTGTATGCCTTTGGGCGTACACCTTTAGTTTATGACACATTGATAATAATTACTCTTGACCACATAGACAAAGAAACCCCAAATTGAAGGGAATAAATTGTCTTTGATAGTTTGCTAAGGAGCTATTACATTTCACTAGATAAATACTTGATTAAGTGATGCACCACGTAAATACATAAGAAAATACCTGATTAAGTGATTGCACAGGTAAATACATATTTATTATCATATCTAATATAAAAAAAAAGATGAGTTGATACATAGAAAAAGATTCACATGGAGTGTCTAAACTTATCTCTACATCAACCACCGTTCACATAACAAACAAATATTTGGATGTCATTGGAAACACTTTCTTTCTATAATTTCCCTATAAAATTGCGTTACTTAAGCAATGTAAAACAATTTGAATCAATAGAATCTATCATCCTAGAATGTGAAAAAACAATCTTACAAAACATAAATTTAAAAAAATTCCAAATTCTATTAAGGTAATTTGTTTACCTTAGTAGATCATAAATAGATCTACATTCAAACAAAGTGTCAAATTCCTAAAAGATGGTTTTTTTAAAGTTCAAAACTAAAAATAAGACATGATACTTACTACAATACTAATTTCATTGGAGTATTTGTTTTTCTAAATGAGCTATTTTATTTCCAATTAAATTTATAAATTCAATTTCATAATTTAAAAATTGTTCAATCTTATTATTTTATTGATTCTATTTAGGCATGGGACACTTAACAAAAGATTGAATAAAACCAAATTATAGATTATAGGAGCATCACTTGTAAAATTTGGCACAACGGGAATGGTGTGATACTAATACTAAATCTAACTCATTAATCGTTAAAAAAAATCAAGTGATTTCTTGTACTCATAATTTCCTCCTAAAAAGCAAAACAACTTTTTATACAAAATCATAATATCACTAACTAATTGGTTTCCAAAGTTTTATTTATAATAAGCTAAGTAATTACTATTATTTAAAAAAAAAGTTACAATAAAGTGAATTATTCTATTTGTTGATGTTGATGGGTGTTTAAACCAACCATTATTGTTGTACTAAAGTCAATAACATTCATATAAAAAATTATTTTATAAAAAACTAAAATTTGTCTTATTTGACAAAACTCCCCAAAAGTGATTGCGGTATTTAAAAGTACCCATGGTGCATATCATTCAAGTGTTTGATGGTGTTGGAACCCATTTACTTCTAAATAAATGATTAACCACAAACCAATCTACAATCATTTTCATCAGAGTATGAGGGATTTCAAAGTATGAGGGGTTTCATTTCTTCAAATTAGGATAAGGATTCTCTCCTGGGTTAAGTTAATAGGAAATATCTCTTAGCTCCATTATCATTGTTCTATACATTTATATAAATGTATAAGTAAAATTCAAATTTTAAGATTAATCATGAAATTTAATTGATTTTATTTTATTATTATTATTTATTTTTCTAATTAATTTTAATATCATTTCATAAAAAATAAAAATTTATATAATATTATATTATCAAGAAAATATATTATATAAATATTTATGAACATTACACTACTACTTATCCCATTTTACAGCTGTTTTGATAACACTAGTTAATAAAGGTATAAATATTTAAAAACATATACTAAGGATATTATTAATATTATAATTAAAAGAGGGTATGTGAAAAGTGATAGAATACATGTGACATGTAATTTTTGGGAGGATTTAGTAACAGTGAATAGTCCATAATTTGAATCTATTTAAAATGGACAAAACCTCTCTAGACAAGGTTATAACACATAAAAATTTGATTATCAACAAACTTAAGCGGGTGACTTATGAGGATATACCTTTACTAGTTCTACCAGAATATTTGTTTTCTTAGAAGAGAGGCGTTTGTATTTATTGTAAATTGAGTTTATAAATTGGATTTCATAATTTAAAAATTGTTGCAATAATCATATGATTTTATCCACTCTATTTGGACGTCGGAAAACGAGCAAAAAATGGATAGAAACAAGTTACAGAGTAGCACGTCTAAGACAAGACACGAACAGGGTGGTTACTTGTTGAACTCTGGTCCTTTAATTACTTTCTTTCCGTGATAAAATATTAATATAGATAATGGACAACTTAATCGACCATTAAAAATGCATCCAGTAAAATCAGAAAGGGGAAGGTTAAAGGATCTAAATACCAGATTAGATATCCTTGAACACATTCATTGATTGATACTGATACTGAACACATTAGAGATACTGAACACATTCGGTTAATTTGTTGAACACATTCCGTTGTTTCGTTCTTGTAAAATGAAAATTAACAGAAAACGGATGAGACTAAAGATCATTCTCATCAATAAATTTGAAACACATGAGACTAAAGATCATTCTCGTCAATAAATTTGAAACACAGTGACGTCAAATCAGAATCCATTAAATTAGAGATTTCAATATTCCTAAATTTACTTGCGCTCTGATTACTACACCAAACTAAATAAGAAATCAATATATCCTTAAGGCCACGAGTCACATGCCTATCACATTTGACCATCGAAATCCACACAACTCTGTAGAGAAATTTTATCCTCACTGTTAGGGCCACGAGTCACATGCCTGTCACATTTGATCATCGACATCCACACAACTCTGTAGAGAAATTATATCCTCACTGTTAAGCCCACGAGTCACATACCTGTCACATTTGACCATCGAGATCCACACAACTCTGTAGAGAAATCTCAACAGTTCTAGATCTTATACGCTACATTTATCTACTGTTAGGAAAATTTAAATCATTTGGCTGAAGTCGTCTTCTTCTTAGCTTAACCCCTTTTTTAAAAAAATCCGCTATAATTGCAGTTGATTTACTCAGTTGTATGTATGTCGGTCGGTCTCGGCCTCTGTCCTGCAGCATGATAAAAAACCAAAAAAGGAGAAAGGTAAACAGAAAAACGAATTCAAAATGATAACAGACAACAAACCTCCAAAAACAATAAACCAACCCCAAAATAAGAAACCAAATAAAAAATACAAACCAAGAAATACCAAACAAACTAAACATACAGACATTAACATAACCATAAACAAATCAATGAAAGGATCGCTCCTCCACATCATATGACTACCTCTATACTGGTAGAGACAGAGACCGACACCAGAGAGGAACGAAATGATATGATGAAGGATTTTGTCTCTGTTCTGTGACAGAAAAAATAGGAGCGGCTAGGGAGCAGGTCAAAATGCAACCCTAACTCTCCAATAAATTCAAAATTGGATCAAGACCACTTTTACCGTCCAACGGTAACTTAAAGGTTGCTCGAAAAATGCAAATTGGTCGGTTCAACTCTTCATTGGATGCTAGAGATCTTATGATTCAACGGTAACTAAAAAAATACCGAAATATTCAAAATTAATCCGTGAAATCTAACAGAAATCTAAGATATGTCGCAACTCTAGCAGAAATTTAAGATATGTATGCCATGCTTTTGACTTTAAAAGTAAAGTAACAGAACAGAAATGTCAGGGATATGCTTTTTAGTGTATAGAAATGTCAGAGATGGTGCTTTTTAGTTTACATATGATTTAGTTTACCGATTGAAGTTGAAGTTAAAATTCATATTAACTATTTATTATTTGGAAAAAAAATTAATATAAAAAATATATATATATGTAACTTATAGTTATATCTTTTATTAACCATTTAAGAATAAGAATGCGAGCAATAAATTAAATTAGATATGAAAGGAAATGATAAAATAATAATATATATTTAACAATTTTATTATTGAAAAGAAATTTAACATTATATATCTAATTTACATTATAACATATTTTTTATTAATAATTTAAAAACATGATATTTAAATTAAATATATTTAACAAAATCATAAATAACCTTCAAATAAAAAATATTTAACAAAATTTCAAAATATATTTATATAATAAAAATATATATTTGTTTAATATATTTAAAAACCAATTAAATGAAATAAATTTTATTCATTGAATATTTACCATTACATAAAATAATAGAATTAGTTATTTGAAAAACAACTATTGAAACAAATTTATAGCTTTTATATTCCTTATATTTTATATTTTATCATATTTTTTATATTGTATTATTATTAGTTTTAATTCTTAAGCGATTAGTTTTAATATTTAAACTTCAAATTTTTTAAATAATTTAAGTATTTCAAACTTTTTAATATATTATTATACAAAATTTACATCGTATAAATTTACTATAGTTAATTTTTTTTTTAAAGTTAGAATATGTATTAGAACGTGCTAAGCAAGAAAAGTTACAACTATCATGCTATCCCAAGAGGTTGTGCCAGCATTGTCCTGGTGAGAAACCAATGCTTCCACATGGCCCTTAAGGTTTACAGTATCCATGCAAAACTTGAAAAACTGTAAGAAACATAAAATGTAAAGTGCTAGATCAAGAATGTCACGCAGGGTGAAAGTCATTTCTGCTAGATTGTTCATATCGAAAACAAAAAACTGAAATGAGCTAAAACTGTAAAATTCTAGATCTAAGAAGTCGCGCAAGGAGAATAACTTGTGAATTAAACTGTCTAGAAGCATGAAAACATTGCAAACCTGAGCAAGAAGAGCTATCCAGAGCTGGGTTCAAGCCTCTACTCGTTCCTTCGGTCTTCAACAGTGTCCCTACCTAGCAAAATTGTGTCTGAAATAACTTGCCTGAAATCCTGTAGAAGAGTCAGCAAGAGATCCTTACGACGAATCTGTACTTCATCCTTGTGCTGCATCTCTTTTATTGCGTCATTGACGTCCTCAATTGATCGATTGATGGCATCCAAAGGGTCCTTGAGAGCTTCCTTTCCAGTGCAATGGGTGAAAATAGGAGAGGGTGGAGGGGGTGGAGGTAAATCAAAGGATGAGGTGGGGGAGTCAGGAGAGGGGAGGAGGGAGGACGAAGAGGAGAGAGGGACTGACGAAGCTGGGGGAGAGGAGGGTGGAGGAGGGGGAGATGGAGGATGTCAGGGAGGCAACAAATCCGGGCTGAGCTTTGGAGAAAAGCCGAGGGAGTTCCCATGGTTTTCGAACCATTCTACTCTAGAGGCGTAAGTAGATGACAGAGGAGGCAGATCTAGAGTACTGCCCTATTTGGGAGGGCGGTCCGGGGAGGTGGTGCGAGATGAAGCAAGGGAATGCTCTAGGGTGGAGGAATGCACAATGTCTTGAGGAAATCTTGGAAGAGTCTTCTTTCCTCATCCTCTCGAACCCCTTCCTCTTGCAGCGTACAAGGTTGCCCCCCATTTTGATTTAACTTGAATTCGTTGCATTAGGAAAAACACCAGAAAAAAGAGATGGAGTGCCTGAAAAATGTTCTTCAAAGGAAAGGAATTGAGCCAGAACCCAAAGCAATAGCGGACCAAAGAAAGAGTGTTGGGTGCAAAGGGCCAAGAGTGCCAAGGAAACTCGAGCGAGAGGCAAAAAATAAAACAGTATGCAGGAGGAGGCCAAGACTCGGGAGGCCAAGGGCTCGAATGAGCCATGGCTTTCCAAAACACTGGCCTAAAACCATTGAAACGGGAAAGGTGATGGGATTGGGCCTGCGACCATCCCATTGCAATTATTTCTCCCATGAATTGGAGCACCATAACATTAAACTACTCTGAATTCAAATGAATGAAGAGGTACTTCGGTCGAGGAATTAAACACATGAATGAATGGTGGAGGTGAGTGTGGGATTTATTGGCTCAAGGTGGCAAGAGACGTGACCATGTGTCCTCTCGTCTAGCCATCCACCCATTCTTTCCGATATCACCCCATCGGGCGGCTGGTCCTTATTGTGAGCCATGTTTTTGCATGTGATCACTAAGGGGTGAGTAGGACATGAGGCTGGAGAATAGAAGAAGTCTCCTTCCTATAGGTCTACCCCAAAGTTTTCCAACATATCTGCTACTTGATTTGAGTTTCTATGGATGTGTGAGGGAAGAATTACCCACTATGGTTGAAGGATTAAATGTATTTTGATCATCACATTCATGAGTCTCCAACTTGGGGATATCTTCTTCAGATATGCACCATTTAGGAGATGAGAGAGGAGGTTAATGACTATCTGTGAGTCGCCTTCTTCTATAAGGAGGTTTATTCCTTGCTCTTTGGCTACTTGTAGACCTTTGATAAATCCCCAAATTTCAGTTGCATTGTTGGTGTTATGGCCCAAGTTCCCAGTTGAGATGTGGAGGATCTCTCCGTTGTTGTTGCGTATGGCTGCCCCATAACCTGCAGGTCCCGGATTCCCCTTGGACTCTTCATAAAATTTTTTTTGTGATACCCAACTTGCAGAACCTACCAATGGGAGGGGATGATCTTAGTGGTGTTACTTGTAAGGGGGGTTGAAAGAGAGGGAGAGAGATGGAGTTACCAAGTATTGAGGATGGTGAGCTCATTTGTTGGGCATTTCCAATCCTAATTGATGTAGGAGCATCGTCAACAACAAGCGAGCGTGGGACAAATGCCGATGCATTTTGGCACATGATCAATTGTTTGAAATGTTTTGAAGTGGATACGCCAAACATAAATGAGACAATTAAGAAAGGGCGTACTTGTAGATTGTAATCAGACCTTGAACGTATTGCTCTTGTCTAAGGGACTAAGAGGCATTTATGCTAGTAAATGTAAGTAGGTAGCTTTGAATTCTTAGATTAGACAGTTTAGGAGTCGGAGGGAAAACAAATATGGACACCCTCACTTGTATTATTGTAACATTAGCATCATAATCAATGAAGAGAGCATAGAGAAGAAGAAGCAGAGAGTTGTTTAGAGTAAAAACCCATGTACAGAAGTTCTGGATTAATACAAAGATCTTTAGTTCAGACTCATGGTGTTCAATTGCTTTCTATGTTTATACATGCTGATTGATATATGTTGGTTTACTCCCTGTTATGCATTTTCTTTGATGCATGAATGTATGATTTCATATTTAATGTTTGAAATCTGAAGAGACGGAGAGTAAGGAAATGAGTTTCAATTGTTTCTCTATCTGAGCAAGAGTTTTCCTGCAAGGAATGCAGTGAAATTGTCTGCAAGGTGTGCATTGACAGAAATCAGAGTTCATCTCTACAAGCTCAGGAGGGATAACATTGTTCTCATTCTTGCAGAAGTGAAAGTTAAGAACAAGAGTTGTGCAAGAAGTGCGCAGGACGAGTGAAGTCTTTGAGTTACAACCTGAGTGAAACTTTTGAAAGACTGTTGTCACAAGGAGGGCGCAAAGTCAAAGAGGTTCAAATACTTGGAAGTATTTGAAGAATTGTCGCAAGGAGTGCATGCAGGAGTCTTCTTGAAGACTCGAGTTGTGGAGAAATCTCAGGAGGGATAGAGTCTCAGTAGTTGTCAAAGAGAAGCTCAAGAGGGCTAGTGCCTTGAAGTGTTGTAAGAAGCCACAACAACGTTGCTTTGCAGGTGGATGAGTTTCATGGAAAAACACTTTGTTCATTTCGCAGAAATCATCAAGGAGAAACTGGACGGTCGAAATTCTACGTGGAGAATTCGCGAAGTCCCGAGAAACTTCAAATCATGTAGAGGAGTAGGGGAGTTATGGTTTAAAACCTTTACATCAAGATTCGCAAGGTTGAAAAAGGCAAAGTCACGAAACCGTGAAAGAATCTAAGTCATCGGTTAGAAGGAGGACATGTGTGGCGAGCTCACCCGTATCGGGGATTCGGACATCGAAGGTCAGAAAGAGAAGTCCTTCAACTTTACGAGTAGTGAATTTGCGAGAGAATCACAGCTATTCATTTGAGGAGGACAGGTGGCAAAGATCAAGGGATCTCGTGAACTTAGAGGTTCACAAGGTGAGAGCCCAAAGATTGGGTGCTCCAAGTTGTGAGTGGCGAAATCGTGAGGAGCTAGGACAACTGTAGGATCTGAGCCAACAGGGGTCGTTGGATCACTCACGTAATCTCATTTCGGGGTTTCTTGAGTTGAAGATCTGAAAGCTTAGCATCAGGATTCACGAAGTTGTGAAGTTTGAAACTCCAAAAAGGTGGGAAGTTCCGTTGTGGGACCCACATTAATGACGTGTTGGAATTTCGGCATTTCGGTATATCGACGGAAAGGAAGTTGAGACTTTTGTCCCGAAAGTCCCGAAGTTGCAAGTTGCGATAAAGAGTAGTGAGGAGTTCAGGGTCTTGACACTTTGGGTGTCGGAATACAAAGGAGGTAGCACTTTGAGAAGCGAAGTCGCGAAGTGCCGAAACTGGGCATGAGGGACATGTGAAAAAACCACAAGGTGGGCCCGAGAAATAGAGAGGCGGACACATGTGACTTATTGGAAGGATTCAATAATCCATTGACTTCTTGTGTCTCGGGGATTCGCAAGATAAGAGCACAATATCTTGACATTCAAACTTGCAAAGTCGCGAGTAGTGAGAATGGGAGGAGAAAAGTCAACATAGCTTCTCAAGGTTTCATGAAGGGAAGGTGCCAATATTGGACACTCGAACTCGTGAAGGTGCGAGTAGCAACAGGTGCTAGCGCTTAGCCTAGCTGGTCATTACGCAAGGAAGGTGCTGAGAGAGGAAGAGCCATACCCGTATCGACATTTCGGGTATTGCGAGATTGGAAGGGAATAGTCAGGAGCCTCGACTCACGAACTCGCGAGTGGTGAGTTGTGACAAGCGATTTTGGAATTGGGCCTTGGTCATAGCGCTGTGGTCGCATGAAAGGGTGGAGCTCATGTCTAGTTTTGTTTGCACAGGAGAGCTTTCGAAAGGACCTGTGGATCGATTGAAATTGAGATTTCAGCAGGGAATCGAAAGAGTCGATCTGGCTCAAAGAAGATAAAGAACTATCCTGTGAGTGGATCTTAGCTCGAGGGCTGATAGGTCTACGTCAGTGTGGTATTAGAGCTTGACTCTATTTGTATACTTTAGACAAGGAAAGCGAGAAAGAAAATCTTAGCCATGCTTCCGAGAAGAAGAGACATGAAAACACCCGATCTGCCAGAGGAAAGGGAAATGCCAAAAGGAAGGGGTAGGCAGGTACCAAATCAAGCCATGGAAAGAGAGATGCATGACATACGCTCTAGACTCGAGGACATGGAGACAACATAGAGGCACACAACTGGTGTTGGATATGTCAGTGATTCTGAAATTGAAAATGAAGCTGGACATGAAGGAGAAGAAGTCACAGCAGAAGATGCAGCAAAGGAACACCTGATTAGGGTTGTTGCAAGAATGGATGCTAAGGAAAAAATGGATATTCCTGTATATGGAGGAAACTTGGATGCTGAAGATCTTCTATACTGGATTAGAGCTTTGGACACATATTTTGACTATGAAGATGTCAAGGAAGATAAAAAGGTCAAACATGTTGTCACAAGACTTAAAGGACATGCAACATTGTGGTGGGATGAACTACAAGCTAACAGATGTTGTAAAGGCAAGCAAAAAATCAAGAGTTGGGACAGGATGATCGCAAAGATGAAGGTGAAATTCATTCCCAGGGATTACCAGATTACTCTGTTTCGGAGAATGCAGAATTTGAGATAAATGCTCATGTCAGTGAAGTACACTGAAGAATTTTATAGGCTGAACATTAGGGCAGGTCATCGTGAAAGTGATGATGAAAAGGTTGCTAGGTACATGAATGGTTTGAGATATGACATTCAAGATGATATGAGCATGATGACCATCTGAACGGTGGAAGATTCTCATCATATGGCTCTAAAAGATGAAGAGAAGTTGAGCTGAAAACAAGGTCAAAGAGGTTGAGGCTGAAGTCAAGCCAGAGGCAAATCAGTTG
>JASDQU010011490.1:210245-228041 GCA_032191745.1 Picea mariana | reverse complement strand
CAACCGGTGGGTGACGGAAAAAATAAACAGCTCAAACAAAAGCCAAGAATAGTGTCGCAACTATAGTAATTGTGTCACAAAGTCTCTTAAAGTCATGTATATATAGATCAAATAGTCAACTAGCCATTAACACCGACCAATGAGATAGGCAAAATGTTCGTCGATATTGACAAGAAATTTCCTCTCTATTGCGATGAAAATCTCGACTAGATTTAAAAAAAAAAAATTGTGGATATTGCGACGAACTTTCGTGGCAATATCGACAAAAATCCCGCCCTGTTTAAAAAAAATATGAAACTAGTGGAAGCGTGGAAAATTTTCGTGGAATAATCCACCCATATGTAGTAGTGCATATAACGATCCATGATAATGGAACTATCAGAAAGGAAATTTTGAGTTTGTAACCTGCTATTCCAATGGAAAATAGTTTGATTCGATCTAGAATGTGGATCTGGTGACAGGAAGTAGCTCTAACCATCCAATGGAGGGCATAAATTCCCCTAGTATCTACAGAAAGCTCCATGGGAGTATTTTATTGGTAGTTTGGTGGTTGAATAAGTAAGATCTTACATAGTAAGTGTTGTGATAAGAGAAGTCTTCACTTAAATAGTGATGAAATAAAACCAAGGAGAGAAATCTTGTATACTTACCTTGAGGAAAGAAAAGAGAATCGAGCATCCCATCAATGTAAGAGGATTAGGGAGTTGGGTGTGCTACATTGTGTGTATTCTTTATTGGGATAAAATGTGTATCCTTAGTCAATTTATCCACCACCACCATGATGGAGTCGTGCTGCTTCACTATTATGGCCAAGTTAGTAATAAAATCCACTATAAGTACTTCCCACTTCCATTATGGAATGGGAAATGGATGGAAAAACATCGTTGGATTTCTATGTTCAGTTTTCACCTTATGTAACTCTAGGCATATGGATATGTACTCAACCATTTCTTTCTTCATTCATGGACAAGAGTATTGGCTTCTTACAACTGCAATTGATTTATGATATCCTAGGTGCCTAGCATATGGCACATTTTCCATTTCTCTCAACACTATATTTTTCAACTCTCTTGAATTTGACACATATATCTTTCCTCTTACATGAGGATTCCATCCTCTTTCAGCTCATAATATTTAAATTTATGTTTCAAATTTCCTTACTGTAATTTTTCTTTTAACTTCAAATAGTGCTAATACGAAATTGAAGATTATAAAATTCTATTTTTCAAATCATATATATACATGTTCATGGCTGCCATATTCATCTTGTGTGCTCTTCTTCTAAGTGCAACAAACACCTGATTCTCTTTGCCTTTGATATATTTAATTTCAAAGTTATATTCACTAAGAAATTCAAACCATTTAGTTTGTCTAGCATTTAATGTTGGCTTTCCAAACAAATGTTTCAGACCACAGTGTTTTGTCCTTAGCTAAAATATTCTCCTCATGAGGTAATGTCTAGATTTTAGCACATGAAAAATGAATGCTAATTCCAAGTTATGTGTAGCATAATTCCAATCATGCTATTTTGATTTTTGAGACTCATAGCACATGAAAAAATCTTCGTCCGGATCCACAATATTTAATATTGGTGCACTTGTCAAAATGTCTTTCAAATGTTGAAATCTCTCTTCAGACTCCAAAGTCCATTCAAATTTCACTCCCTTATTTTGAAAATAATTGATTGGGCTTGCAATCTTTGAGAACCCTTTTATGAATATTTGGTAATAACTTGCAAAACCCATGAATGATCCGACCTCTGTCACATTTATTGGCATTTTCCATCCTTTAAAGGCTTCTATCTTCTTGGGATCAACTACTATCCCATCTGCTGAAATAATATGCCCCATGTAATGAATATTCTTTTGACAAAATATGCACTTAGCTTGGAATACAATTTGTGCTCTCTTAAAACTTACAACACCATTCTTAAATGATGCTCATGTTCTTCTTATGTTTTTGAGTAGATGAGGATATCATATAGGAACACAATAAAAAACTTGTCTAGGTATTCCCTAAATACTCCATTCATTAGGTACATGAAAACAACTAGGGAATTTGATATTGAAAATGGCACTACCATGAATTCATAATGATTGTATCTTGTTCTGAACGATGTCTTACTGATATCTTCTTACTTTTTCCTCACTTGATAATAACCGGACCTCAAGTCAATTTTGGAAAAGATTTTTTAACCTTTCAGTTGATCAAATAGATTATCAATCCTTGGCAAAGGATATTTTTTCTTTGTGGTGACCTTATTCAACTATTTGAAATCAATACATAGCCTTAAGGTTCTATCTTTTTTCTTTACATAAAGCATTAGGGGATCCCCAAGGTGACATGCTTGGGCGTATATACCCCTTCTTTAAAAACTCTCCAAGATGCATTTGAAACTCTTTAAATTCTGGTGTGCCCATTTTGTAAGGTGTCTTGGATACTGGGGAAACTCCTAGCACCAAATCAATCAAAAAATCAATGTCTCTCTTTGGAGGCGGTCCTGGGATTTCTCCGAAAACATATTCAAAATGCCTCAAGACCGGATGGTATTCAATAATTGACATTCTATCTTTGGCTTCATTTTCCATATGGGCTAAAACAATATGACATCCCTTCCATAAATTCTTTTTCAATTGCATGGCTGAAATTTCTCTAACAAGTACAGCTCTAGGAATGCCTTGAACCTTGCCTTGTTGTCCTACCTCATCAAGACAAGTGATTGTCTTATTGTAACAGTCTAGGACAACATGGTGTTTTTCCAACCAATCCATTCCAATTAGATAGTCATATGAACCCAATGAAATTATGTTTACATGTACCTTTGTGTTGAGTCCATTTATGTCTATTGGGAAATATTTAACCAACTCACTGATTTTCCTCTTAGCCCCTATGGCTAGCTGAACTAACCAAGATTTCTTGTGCTTACTTATTTGTAAGTGAAATATTTCAACAATGTTAGAGTTTATGTAACTATGGATAGCTCCAAGATCAATTAAAATTGTTATGGATAGGTTATCAATCTTACCTTCCACTTCAATCATGGGGGATTGGTATTATGCTTGCTTGTTGTCCAAGGCTGCATAAATCCTTGACAAGTTTCCTTCCATGTCTTCCATTATTTATTCCTTATGAATATTATGGAAAATACTCATCCTTTCACCTTTGTGAGGGTATTCCTTATACAAGTGATCTCCCTTACACCCCCAACACTTCATGGGCTGCTATCTTGGCATTTTCCCAAATGAATCTACCATCCTGGTTTCATTTTGGGATGATTGTCCTTGCTAATTTTCTTGTGAGTTGTTCTTGAAAAAGGGAGGATTAAAAACCTTCTACCTTTGTTCCTTCTTTTCCTTCATCTTGTCATTCCAAGATTTTTGGAAGACCGACCTTCCTTTTCTCTACTCATAAATATTATTTTCTCTCTATATGGACTCTTCCAAAGTCCCATAGTTATCATATTGTATCTTATCACTATAGAAGGAGGGTAACCCACTCAAAAATATTATTATTTTTACCTTATCATCCTTACGAATCCCACATACTTTAGAAAATCAAAGAATCTCTTGTCATACTCATCCATTATCATGCTTCCCAACTTGATTTCAAATAAATCTTGCATATTCCTTTCATAGTAATGCTTTGACACATATTTATCTTGGAAATATCCTTTGAACTTCCTCTATGAGACCTTCTTCTCATCAAGGCATTTGTCTTTCTTAAGCTGATCCCACCACATGGTTTCCTTTCCTTGCAAGTGGTAGGTTGCAATTATAGTTTATACCCTTGAGGGGTAATCATGCAGCTGGAAATATTTCTTCATTTCCAATAACCATGCTTAAACCTCTTCTCCCTTTCTATGATCACCGATTAAAGTTGGTGGCTTGATTTTCCTGAGTTTAGCTTGAAAAATGTCCGTATCAAGCCTTCTTCTCCACCTCTCGATAGAAGACAAAATTTTCATGATGCCTAGCCTTGAACTTGCACAAGATATTCTAGTTGATTTCGCTAGGGATTGATGATGCTTGCTCATACTTATTTATTTTCTATCATTCCTATGATCATCCTTTCTTCCATGGGATTTGGATGTTTTCATTTGTCTAGCACTAGTTTCTTTCTTAGAGAAAAATTTCTTTTTGAATTTTCTATGAAACATATTCAGACTCTGTAGTAGCTCCTCCAATGATTTCATGTTCTTCTCATTATTTTCCCTATAGATCTACACGTCCCTCTGCAGACTCCTCATAGTCACATGATCCTCTCTGCATATTCTTTAATTTGACTTCATCTCAACATTTCCCATGTTGACATGTATACCTTGTTACCCCCAAATTTGGGGTAAATAAAGAGATCATGCCTCGAGGCTCACATGTTGCAGACATGGAGTGTCGAGATCCAGAAGGACAAAGCATAGCCCTGTAGGGCCCCTTCATTTTATGATGTATTCTACACATCACCAACAACAACATCCACCACACCGACCTGGTCCCAAAAGGAAGTGGATCTTTCTCCATGAGGTAATGAGTTCAGGTACCATGGTAAGTGTCACTCTAGTATTTGAAGCATTTTAACAGGTTGCAAAGAATATTTCTTGATTTCATAAAGTTTGCTTGGAGCTTATGCTATTTTCCTTATTTAACCCTAGTGGGTGTCATGTTATCCTAGTAAGTTGGTCACCCTTGTGAATAGGGTGCTACTGGGGTTTCCTTGAAGATTCATCACCCATTCCCTATCATACTTATCACCTTCCACACTTCTTCCATTTCATCTCCTTATATTTTGGGATTTTCAAGTGTACTGAACCAAGAAGGGATTGTACCTTATTTCATGAGAAGAAGGGGATAAAGGAACAGAGGGGAAAGAAGATGAAAAAAGATAAAATCCAATCACAAAACCTTACAGATGCTCGCCCAAGAGGTCTTGAGAAACAATGAACCGATACCTCTTAAAAAATCAAAGACCTGCAAAAGAAAAATACACAATAAATAGATGTCACACTTGTTGAGGTGTGTACACACATGCGATGTCCCTTTATTTCCATGCATATGACACTCTATGTACATATAGATTCAAGTGATACTGTGGTGCTACCCCTCTCCCTTGATTTTATTTTGGGGAGTACCCAGTGTTTGGACTTTAATAAATTAATGGTAATAAATGGGCTTAGAAAAAAATTGCATCGTGGACGAAGGGAATCTCACCCTCTACAAAGGCACCCATAAATGAGACAATACAAACCCTTGTATGTCATGAACCCCATTCCTGAATTTCACCCCACTCCAATTTCACATGCACACATGACTTATATGGGCTTCTCTCGAGAAACACCTTGGACTTGGGGTATGATTGACCAAATAGGATGCCTTGAGACCCCTCCCACACCTAAATTTTACAAATTTTATAATGTCTTTGAGTATTCGTTTGGTTTGAAAAGGGGGGTTTGATGCACATGTTCAGGTGGTTTGATTATTAGATGTGGCTTACTTGTTATGATGCTTGTGACTCATGGACCCCTAGAGGGAGTATCTATTTTCCTTTGCAGGACCTTTCCTGGTGGACATGTATTCATGAGGAGATGATCAGTTTGGACCTTCATGAGGGCTTGAAGCCCAAGGATGGATTAAGAGACCCCAAAATTGGGGCAAGATTGTGATGACTTGTTTGCATGGTTAATTAAGAGGTTGTTTCCTTTGGAGGCACCCTGGTAGGCCCATATGATAAGATGCCACCCTTTCCCACCTAGATGTTATCCTTTGGAGGCCTTGAACGTCACCCTAGTATCCCATGATGTCACCTAGGGCTAGGGTTTGACACTGAGAGATGATGGACTGCAACTCTAGCATGTGTGGCATGGAGGAGGGCCTTTGGAAGCCAAACGATTTTTTAAATGACCTCAAAAATTCATTGAGAAGGCCCAACATCACCCTTGGAAGGATGACATCACCCTCTTTAGGGTTTATTTGTGAAAAGTAATTTAATTTTAAATTTTAAGAGACAAATTGATATGTAGGCTTTGTTTTGTTAAAAGACACAACTTTTGGGTAAATTAACTAGGATTTCCCATATAAATATGGCTGGATAATTTCATTTTTTTATGATAACTCATCATACAACAATTTTGGACTAAAATTTTCTCCCCTATTAAGGCTACCATCTGAAATTACTAAGGTGCATCTCTTAGGGAAGCTTTTTTGTGGTGTAACTTGGCTATTTTCATGGTGGAAAGGTCTTCAACTAGGGTTTGACTTGATTATTCTTGGTGAATTAAGTAGAAAATCTGGATTTTGTTCATGTAATGAATGCTTGTGGTAATTTTTCTTATCTCATGTTGAAGATTATGAAATTTCTCATTTAAACCCTAAGGGAGAAACACAAGTGCTTCTTTATCCCTACAACTTTTATACTAGTTTAATTTGTCAAGTACACCTTGTTTAGAAGTGACTAGTATATCCCTACAGTGATATCTCTCTAGTAGCTTCACTCTAATTACTTAATACATTTTAATAGTCTAAGGAAAGAAGGTGCGCTAGGGCCTAAACGTGCTTATTCTATAGAAAAATCCTTTTAGAGACTTGGATGCTCAAGGCCTTGAAGTGCCAACACCTATTGCATCTACCTCTTTCCTTTGACAAACATTATCATTTTTATTTTTCCCAAGTTATATTTCTGCTATCATTGACTCCATAAGCCCAAGAAAGACACTTTTCCACTTGGTTAGTTGAATGATAGATCAAACACACTTTCAAATTCTCATCCTTGAAGCTCTTGCTAACTTTTACTAACTCTAAACTAGACTAATGCACTAGTTAACTTGTTGTTGTTGCAAATCATTGCTACAACCATATTAATAATTTGCTGCATATACCTACATAACTCACACCTAACTCACTTAGAAATTTATTGTGATAATTTCTAAACAATCTACTTGATAAATGATAAGTTATCATAGTATTTTCTTGCAATTATGAGCACTAATTTTTGTGGATGTTACAAAATATCTATTTTTGTTGTAAAATGATAAATTGCTGCAAATTTACTTCAGCCACTTCATTTCTTAATTTTATATCGTCTCTGAGGCTTTTACTATCATTTGTTACTTGGAAATTATATATGCATGCTATATTGTTCTTGTTTAGGGAAGGTACATCAACATCCTTCTTTCGCCTCAATTCCTCAGACGTAGACACCCTTAACTTTGGTGACCAGTGAGAGGGGGGGTTTTCTTGTCCTTATCCTTAGCTTACCCATCTCTTTAGGCCACTGGGGATGCCTCCCTTGAGGTATTTTATTTCCTACTCCTAAAATAAGGGGATTTCTTATTGAGGTGATAGTGATATGATATCCCATTGTTATGCCAATCTCCCTCAATTGCCTTTAGATTTAGGCAAGTATAGATTACACCATAACATTTTTGACACTATTTTTGGGGACAATCGAGTCAGTTTTCCTCAACAACACATATCTGGTAAGATTTTTCCCAAAGTCCTTATCCTACAAGCTTACTTGGAGAATCCATTGATACCTTTTGAGCTATTTTCCAAGCGATGGAATTATGGCTCTTCATGAAAGTTTTTCCTCCATTAATTTTGAGAGTATTCATGGGTATCCAAATGAGTTCAAAGTAGATAAAATATGGTTGGGTGACTATCCAAAATTTGAGGGGGGTTCTCCTGCACTTCATATTTCAAGGTTTCTTGAGTATCTATATGAAGTAATAACACCTCACGAAGATGTATGAATATCATTATTCATATATTGTTTCCCCCTGGAAGCATGAGATTGGATCAAGGATTGTTGTGATCCAAAGTGAATATATTCTCTCGTAGATCTCATTAGCAAATTTATTGAGTATTGGCACCATGGTTACCAAATGTATGAATACGTTCTTCAAAATCTCACAATGGTCCTGGATGACGAAGGGTTCACTACTGAGTTTGTATAAGAACTTAGGGAATCTCAACTTATTAACCAACATCCTTCAAACCCTGAGCATTCTTGGGATGAAGGCCTTAAATATTATGCATTTCTAAAGGAAGAGCTTGAGGAAGAGATTTATGAAGAAGATTACCAGTCTCTCAAATGGGAACAAGAAATATCCCATGATTCTATTGAAGATAACAAAGACTTGATTGAAAAATGAGATCCTGAAGAGGCCAGTCATGAGGAAGAAATGCTAATATCTGCTCCTCCATTTTATTAAGTCATCCAAGCCTTTTTCCCTCCTGCACAAGAAGAAGAGAATATGGTAAGTCATTTCCCTTTCTAGGTTTTTGATGATGCTCTGTTCTATGTTTCAGAAAGTGAAGAAATAGAGGAACCCTTGGATGTACTAGGCCCTTCATGTTATGATAAAGGTAATGATGTGATTTACAATATTTATGAGTTCATACATGTTGGGAGACATAAATGGGATGTGAATGGTCGTAATGGAGACCCCATTTACGATGTTGAAGGTAATTTTCAATTGTTTCCTTTACAACAACCCTATGCAATTGCTACTAATCTATATGTTTGGAAACATGACGATGACATGGTTATGAACTTGTGCCAACCACCCAGGGATGACCTTTTTTAGTATTCTTGTGACATCCCCAACCTCCAACAGGTCGGGAAACAAACATAGTAAACATACTTTTCTCTCTGATACCAATTTGCGACATCCCCGACCACCCAGGTTGGGCCATACTACTCTAGAAAACTATCATGATAGAATATACATAGTATATATATCTTATGAAATTTTTAACCAGACATAAACATTTTGTTCATACATAGATTAATGTGAAAGCGACAATAACACATACAAATTAACAGATGATTTACATTCTTCTATCACACAACATAATGCAGAAATAACAACAAAATTATACATGCAGTAATCAATGCAAAACCCATAGATATAACAACATATATAAATACACAACATGTAACTAAACTTGGAAATGGTACTTATATTTTAATTGAAGTACACCAACTCTGTGCAGACCTTCCATGAACCTTCCAGCCTTAGACCACACTGCTCATCACTCTCAGCAGTGGGTCACCCACAAGCTGAGACTAAACTCCATCGTCAAGGGATTCCCAGGCTAGGAAGGGACAATAGGAAGTTGCATAATACAACATGAAGGATTT
Source organism: Picea mariana (assembly GCA_032191745.1). Lineage (NCBI taxonomy): Eukaryota > Viridiplantae > Streptophyta > Pinopsida > Pinales > Pinaceae > Picea > Picea mariana. The sequence goes on along the minus strand of JASDQU010011490.1, from coordinate 218,909 downwards.
CCTCCAAGGATCCACTTAAACCCACAACTCACAGAATCTCATTCCCCACATGCCTATTCCACTCCAAGAGTGTACACCTTCATTGTCACACAGTCCATCAGATGCTACACCTCCCCTTCTAGGGATTCAACAATAGGTTGGATCAAGAATTCTCGAAGTTTTGTAGCTGCTACTGGAATTCCTCTAGGAGAGCTCACTTCCTCAACACACTCTCTCACCTGGAGAGAGTTTCTCACAAGCCTAAAAACCTACTTCTTCACTCTCACTCCTCAACACACGGGCATGGTGATGGCAACAAAAAAACTGGACATGGGGAAAGGTACTAACAGGACAATACACAGGAAACCCGCAGGTGCAGGTACATCGAGGGTATCAAATATGGCTTGTAGTAGAGGTTCAGGTGGTTGAGGAATTCAACAATGGTGGACAAAATGACTAACTACATGCTTGCTCATTGTTTGTTTGAATGGGGAAAAACCATGGCCAGCCAAGAGAGAATGGTGAGTATCGTCCGAATGGTGAGAATCCCCCCTAAGACTAGTGAGAGCGCCCCCATAAAAATGCATGCGGTTTGGATGACACTTGGCTCTCCAGAAGAACGTTTCCCCCCACTTGGAACTCATTCCCCTCCCTAAAGGAACTTAGGATAATTAATATCCTCTTTACATATTTTAGAATAATAATTATATATCATTCTCTTGGGTTTAAGCTCTTAATCTTAGCCCCTCTTTCCTAGACTCTCAACCCCATCCCTTTCCCTACCCAGTGGAGCTTAGTCCCCCATAACTCTTTCTTCATGGTCAATCTACACGCAACGATGTTTTTATATTAATAATATGAATATTTAAATGTACAAAACAGTCTCCTGGCCTAATCAATACATAATCCTACCAGCTTATAAATACTTGGCTCACCAGGATACAAAACATCATTGCATTCATAATTATAACCAGGGCTCGACCTTCACGTTGCATCCTCAGGTTTGTACCAGGTCCACTGGACCTTTACCAGCCTTATGGCTCAATTCCAGAGCTACTTGTCCTTTCGGTCCAGTATGCACACTGGGTGCACCTGTAAAGTGCCTTCTTGTTCCACCTGAATCACATTCCAATCAATCACATGATTAACATCAGGTGTATATTTCTTGAGCAAGGAGACATGAAATACATTATGAATAGTCATGCATGCAGGCAATGGAAGCATATAAGCTATTAGTCCAATCCTTTCTAAAATTTAAAATGACCCACAATATCTAGCTACCAACTTGGAACATTTTCCCAAATTCAGGGAACTTCTGTTGGCTTTTAACTTCAGGAAAACATGATCACCCACTTTAATTTCCTTGTGAGTTCTATTCTTGTCAGAATAGTTTTTCTACCTGTCTTGGACAACCTTCAAATTCTGCTTAATCTTCAACATTTTCTCTTACATTTCCTTGAGAAACTCTGGCCCAATCACTGCCCTATTAGTTGGGTTGTTGCACTTTCTACCATAAAGTGCTTCAAACGAGCTCATCTTCAGTGATGATTGATACCCATTGTTGTAGGCAAATTATACCAAGTGTTGATAATCTTCCCATTTAGAATGTTTGTCCATCACATACATTCTTAACATATCTTCTATCACTTGATTTACCCTTTCTGTTTGTCTATCTAACTCAGGATGATAAGTTGTGCTGAAGTTCATATTTGTTTCGAACCCTTTGAATAATCCTTTCCAAAACTTTGAGGTAAACTTTGGGTCTCTGTCAGACACAATTCTCTTGGGTATGCCATGAAAGTGTGCTACTTCCCTCATATAAATATCAACAACATTAGTTTCCTTGTGAGTAACCTTCATAGGAATGAAATGGGCAACTTTAGTAAGCTTATTCACCACCACCATGATGGAATCATGTTGCTTGTTTGTTCTGGGTAATCCTGTGATGAAATCCATTGTCACCACCTCCCCCTTCCATTCAGAAATGGGTAATGAATGCATCAACCCAATTGGGTGTCTATGCCCAGCCTTGACCCTTCGACACTCCAAGCATTTAGCTATGTACTTTGTAATTTCTTTCTTCATGCATGGCCAATAGTAATGGCTCTTGACTACTACCACTATTTTCTGATATCCTGGGTGCCCAACATAAGGCACATTATGCATCTCTTTCAAGATCATACTCCTCAATTTGTGAGAACTGGTTACATAAATTTTGTTCTTGTACACAAGTATTCCATCAACTTCCAAGCTATAATCTTCTATTTTTTGTTGCATTTTACCTAGCTATAATTTTGTTACCAATTCCATGTACTGTGTATTTGCGTTTTCAATCTCAAAAACTCTGCCTTTAAGATTCGTTTGATACATGCTAATGGTTGTAGCATGCAGTTCATGCAATCTCCTAATGAGTGCATCAACCACCTTGTTCTCCTTTCCTTTGATGTGCTTGATATCAAAGTCATACTCACAGAGGAATTCCAACCATCTACTATGCCTAGAAATCAAAGTAGTATGATCAAACAAATACTTCAGACCATTATGGTCTGTCCTCAACTCAAACCTCTTTCCCATGAGGTAGTTCCTCCACTTATTCAAAGTGTGCACTATGGTTTCCAACTCCAAATCGTGAGTGGCATAGATCCTTTCATGATCTTTCAATTTCCTGGATTCAAAACATATCACAAACCCATTCTAGCCAAGGACTCCACCCAGTCCTTCTTTGCATGCATCTATGCAAACCACAAAATCTTCATTCAGATCTGCAATATTTAGAATTGGAGCACTGGTTAACAACTGTTTCAATTAATGGAAGCTCTTTTCACATTCTTTTGTCCATTGAAACTTCTTCCCCTTCATTTGCAAGGAAGTGATGGGGTGAGCTATTCTCAAAAACCCGACAATGAACCTTCTATAGTAGCCAGCTAGACCCATGAAGGATCTGACTTCTGTCACATTTTTAGGTGTTTTCCACCCTTTAATGGCCTCAATATTTTTAGGGTATACTGCTATCCCTTCTTCAGATATGATATGCCCCAAATAATGAATTTTGTTTTGATAAAATGAGCACTTGCTCAATTTGGAAGACAACTAATTCTCTCTTAGCACTTGCAACACCATCCTCAAATGATTTTCATGCTCTTCCTTTGTCTTGGAATATACAAGGATGTCATCCAAAAAGACAATCACAAACTTGTCTAAATATTATTGGAAAACACCATTCATTAAGCACATGAAAACAACTGCTGCATTTGATAACCCAAATGGCACCACTGTGAACTCATAATGACCATACCTTGTCCTGAAGGTGGTCTTGTTGATGTCTTCCTCTTTAATCCTTACGTGATGGTATCCTGACCTAAGATCTATCTTTGAAAATATCCTAGCATCCTTCAACTGATCGAAGAGATCATCAATCCTTGGTAGAGGATACTTGTTCTTTATAGTCACTTTGTTCAATTATCTGAAATTGATGCACAATCTCAATGTCCCATATTTCTTCTTCATGAACAAGACTGGGGCACCCCAATGTGACACACTTAGGTGTATATACCCCTTCTTCATAATCTATTCAAGCTACATTTGCAACTCCTTCAGCTTTGGTGTACTCATTCTGTAAGGAGTCTTTGATACTGGAGCTTCTCTAGGCATTAAATTTATAGAGAAATCAATATCTCTCTTTAGAGGTAGTCCTGGTACCTCTTTGAACACATCTTAAAAATCTTCTACGACTACATGATCCTCCAAATTTGACACCTTATCCTTAGATGCTTCCTCCATATGGGCTCTAAGTATTTGACAACCCTTCTTGTAACACTTCTTTAGTTGCATTGCTGATATTTCTCGGACAGTAAATGCTCTGGGAATTCCTTGGACTGCTCTTCGATTTCCTTCCTCATCCAACCAAGTGAATGCCTTGTTATGACAGTCTAATTGGTATGGTGTTGGTCCAACCAATCCATACCAATTAGGAAATCGTATGATCCCAAGGGAAATATGTTCAAATCTGCCTTGGTACTCAACCCATTCATGCCCACTGGACATGATTTAACCAACTCAACAACCTTTCTCTTGGCTCCTGTAGCGAGATGCACCAGCCAAGATTTCCCATGCTTTCTTCTTCATAATTGAAATCTTTCCACTACCTTAGGATATATATAGCTATGACTATCCCCCGAGTCAATTAAAAAGTAAAGACATGGTTATTGATCATACCTTCAACTTCAATCATGTGTGATTGAAACTCAACTTGCTTCTTGTCTAGGGCTACATAGATCCTTGGTACTCTTATGCCCATGTCCTCCATTGTTTCTGCTTGCTGAAAATGGTGAACAAATATCACTCTATCCTTTCTGTGAGGGAAATATATATACTTATGATCTCCATTACAACCCAAACATTGTATGGATGTATGCCTTAGCCTTTGCCCACCTACTTTATCCATCCCGGGCTCTCTCAAAACTGGCTATCCTTGAGGATTTTCTAAAAAATGGTGGCTTGTTCCCCTTCTGCCTCTGCTCCCTCTTAAACTTCCTCTTGTCTTCCCAAGATTTTTGGAAAGTATGCTTTCCTTTTTTCTGATCATATAAACATTTTTCTCTCCTTATGGTTTCTTCCAGATTCTTGGGATCATCATATTGGATTTTGTCACTGATAAAAGATGGCAGCCCACTCAGATATCTCTGGATCTTGACTGGATTATCCTTAATGAAAGGGATATACTTCAACAACTCTAGAAATCTCCTCTCATATTCATCTATAGTCATGCTGCCCAGTTTAAGTTTAAAAAACTCTTTCATCTTCTTGTCATAATATCTCTTGGCTAAGTACTTATTTTCAAAATGTTTCTTGAATTCCTTCCAAGTCACATTTTTCTCCTTGAGGCGTTGTACTTGCACCAGTTGATCCCACCATATGGATGCATTTCCTTTAACTTGGTAGATGGAAATTCTTCCCTATGCATGAGAATAATAGTTTTTCAATTGGAAGTACTTCCTCATGCCTAACATCCATGTCTAAGCATCTTCATCCTTCTTATTCTCTCCATCAAAAGTAGGAGGTTTGATCTTTTTCATTTCTCCTTTCAACTCATCCACCCTAGACCTCCTATGTTTCCTGACAGGGGATGGAATTGAGATACTGTGTGCTCTCCTATGGGAATGCTTTTGGGAGTGTTGGTGATGTCTTCTACCACTTCTTCCTCTTCTTTCCTCATCAGGGGACATGTGGTTCTTTGATTTGCTGGATCCACTTTCCTTATCCAACTTCTTTTCAATTATTTCCAGGCTCTGCATTAACTTCATATTCAAGTCTTCCTATTGATCCTTGTCTCTCTTAAGCCTTTCGTTATCTGCCTGGTGAATTTTGACATCTTTTTGCAAATTCTTAATGATTTTCATCAGGCTCACTTCTTTATCTATTTCTTCTCCATGCCCATTGGATTTTGTTCCTTCAATTCCAAAATGGACATCCATTCCTCTAAATTCATTCTCTGAACTATAATCATCCTGTGCCTACTCCAATTATCTTCACTATGAAACAATTCAATTCGGTTATGTCAATTTTTAACTCTGCAAAATGTGCAGTCAACCGAATTTTTGCCAGGCTATTAGAATTAATAATTCTCCAAAATAACTTAAACAATCTAATTCAACAAAAGAATATTAGACTCTATTTTTCACGGGTCTTTGGTCGATCAAGGATCCCCGTGGTTCTATCTCTGAGCCTTGCTCCGTTCTTACAATTCACTTTCGGGTGCTAGCCCTTTTTTCTTCAGCCCTCAACTCGCATGTGACCACGACTGTGACCAAGTGCTAATAGTTGGGTGCTTATCCGGAGCCTTGAAGCTTCGGGCTCCAGAGCTTCAAAGGTTTCCCTTTCCACACATCAAAAACATCACAGAACATTGAATTGGCAAATTCATGGAGGATGTTGGATCTACGATCCACATTCTCTGTTAATATCTACGGTGGATAGGAGCTTCGAGACTCTGGGCTTCGGCGGTTTCGAAATCACATCACAACAAATATCCTGGAGTGACGAATTGGCAAAGTTGTGAAGTGGGGTGGATCAACGGTCCATGACTTCCCAGCATCCAATGACTGATATTTACTACGAAACTTCGAGCTTCAGGGTTTCTAGACTGTCCATACTCTCAATATTTCCAAAGTGCCAAGTCTCCAGACTGCTCCATCTATTGCCAATTGTTGTTTCCCGATCAACGATCAAGATTAAATTCGACCCTTCAGTCTTCAGGACTTCAGAGCTTTGGGGTTCCGAGACTTTAGAGGATTTCACATATGCACACCCAAAAATCCCGAACTGCAAATCTCCAAATACTTCCACGTCACCCCCGGGACATCATCATGTTACGTTACTTCAGTGCTATAGAAATTCAAAAATTTCTTCTTCCCATTCTATCATGAACCACTTCTTCCAGAGTGTTAAGTCTCTAGACCTTGGGATCTAACACCATGCATCCTCTATGACCATCAGGGGGTGCACTAACCATGCTTAAGAAGAGTGCGACGTGGCGGAATACTAGAAGCAAATATGTGGCCCAATATGACGGGTGACATGTGTCACGTTCTAAAAGGAATTTCTATCTTCCAAAGGTTCTTGACTCACTGACATGTGGCACACATCCCATGTGTCCATGTCATCCTTGGTGATGCCAACATGCCACGTCACTTCGAGACTTCGGGCTTCAAAATATTTTACACTTTCATTCCTCAAATGTGCCAAACTCCTCACTTCCAAACTACTTTACCTTTCAGGGTCCACATAGTACAACTATCAACAATTAAGGTGGTGGCACATGGCATGTATAGGAAGGGTCCACATCACCACTAGCGACATCATCATTCCATGCCACTTCTTTTCTTCAGCTTCAGTACTTTGCACACTAGCATACTTTGTTTCTCTCGAACGTCGAACTCCCGAACTGCTGTGAGATCTACGACTCACAATCACTTGCATGCAAATTTGACGATTGAGATCTTTTTTTCATCACTGCACCTTACCTTCTACTCTTGGCTTGATCTAACGGTTTTGATCTGTCTTCGTCCGATCCAACGGATTTCTCCCCAAATCTATGGTGTAGATCCACTCCAGAAATTTGAAACTTTGGGCTTCGGCCCCTTCTGCTCTATCACACATAAACTTCACCAAAGTCACGAAGTTTGAAGTACTTAGGGGTTAACTTTCCTATACCTTTTATAAATCTGATGACTGTGAAGGGTATGCCTCCTCCCGAATAGATCCTATGACCCAAATTTAAACCTCTCAGCCCAACAAAATGGTTGTTGTGGCTTCCTTCCTCTGAAAGTTTTCTTGAACCTCTATACTTCCTGAGATTATGAACACAGTCCAAGTGTTCACACGGTGCCTTCTTGACACTCAGGGACACTCTAAAGTTCAAATGTGTCCCTCTTGACAACAATTCACTCTGAAACCTTTCTTTCATTAACCACTACCATGGCCCATCCAAGATCGGTGTCAAAACCTTGGCTCTGATACCAATTTGTGACGTCCCCAACCACCAATAGGTTGGACAACATCACTTGTAAACATACTTTTCACTCTGATGCAAATTTTTGATGTCCCCAACCACCAACAGGCTAGGAAATATCACTCGTAAACATACTTTTCGCTCTGATACCAATTTGTGACATCCCCAACCACCTAGGCAGGGCCATGCTACTCCAGAAAACTATCATGCTCGAATATACATAGTATATATATCTAATGAAATTTTTAACCAAACATAAACATTATGTTCATTCATAGATTAATGCGGAAGTGACAATAACACATACAAATTAACAAATGATTTACATTTTGCTATCACACAACGTAATGCAGAAATAACAGTAAAAGCATACATGCAGTAATCACAGGAAAAACCCATAAATATAACAACATATATAAATACACAACATGTAACCAAACTTGGAAATGGTACGTATCTTTTAATTGAAGTACACCAACTGCATGAAGACCTTCCACAAACCTCCCATCCTTAGACCACACTACTCATCACTCTCAGTAGTGGGTCACCCCCGAGATGGGACTAAACTCCACCAACAAGGGATTCCTAGGCTAGGCAGGGACAACAAGAAGTTGCACAGTACAACATGAAGGATTTCTTCTAAGGAGCCACTTACGCCCACAGGTCACATAATATCATTCCCCACATGCATGTTCCACCCCAGAAGTGTACACCTTCACTGTCAAAAAATCCATCGACTGCTACACCTCCCTTTCCAGGGCTTCAACAATAGGCTAGATTAGGAATTCTCGGAGTTCTATAACTGCTACTGGACTTCCTCCAGGAGAGCTCACTTCCTCAACACACTCTCTCACCTGAAGAGAGTTGCTCACAATCCTGAAAACTTGCTTCTTCACTCTCGCTCCTCGACATACGTGCATGGTGATGGCATCAACAAAACTGGACGTGGGTTACGGTAATGACATGACAATACGTAGGCAACCTATAGGGGAAAGTACAATGAGGGTATCAAATTCGGCTTGTAGCAGAGATTCAGGTGGTTGAGTAATTCAACAATGGAGGACAAAATGAATAACTGCGTGCTTGCTCAATGTCTGCGTGAATGGGGAAAAACCATGGCCAACCAAGAGAGAATGGTGAGTATCGCCCGAATGGTGATAACCCCCCCCCCCCCA
>JASDQU010011490.1:180858-192209 GCA_032191745.1 Picea mariana | reverse complement strand
TCCCAAGACATGGGATGCATTTGCCGCAAGCATGAACACAAGGAAGGAGTATCCCACATTTGAAGAACTTTAGACTTCCTGTGCACAAGAAGATTCAAGGATCAATGCAAAAGAGAAACCCCAAAAGAAGTACGATGATCAAGCCTTCACAACAAGGTTCAAGGATTTCAGGAATAAAAAGAAGTTTGGCTCCAGGAAGAAACCAAATCAAGAGAAAGATATGTCAAGAATACAATGCTTCAATTGTCAAAAGTATGGTCACTACAAGAATCATTATCCCAAGTTAAAGAAAAGGAAGGAAACACACGAAGCATCAGTTTCCAAAGAAAGGGAACCCTCAAAGAAATCCAAGTAGGACAAAACAGACTTCTTCTTCTAAGACAAGGTAACAATACTCTTCATAGTTCTTGTACATACCATGTTTTATGTACATATCTTGCATATCTATTTCCTAGAAGATAATATGTTCAAAGATAAACTATACCTATGGAAGATCAACAAGATAAGGATTGCTATCACAATGATTACAAGTCAAGCAATACACATGAAAGGATGAAGTACATCAACAAACCCTGGTAACAATTCATGTGGAAGTTATTACATAATTAATAGCTGCAAGATAAGCTGAAATCATAATCAATCTTGAAGAAACCTAGAAGAAGTGAAGACAGAAAGAAGTTAGAAATCAAGAGAAAATTGGAAAAATATGTATGACACTTTACATAAGGTAATAAGGATGCAGACATAGGCATGGACTCTGTTAGATGGAGGGAGCTGATTATATATTTCCAAAAGAAGAGCATGCATTCATGCATGAAGAAAGGATTAGGAGGGAGCTAATCCTAATGATCCATTGAAGATGATGAAGTATCTATCCATGGTAGCAACCATGAAAAACAACATGTGTTCAAAGTGACTTTAGAAGAAGTATTCTTCGAAAAGAATCCTTAAAGTATCCCTGGTTGTCCATCCACATCCATGATCCTATGATGAAATAAATAAGTTGAAATCTTCATGGCATGGAATCTATAGAAAACTCCATTGACCCAAGACTTAAAGAGAAACATGAGGAAGAACATGAAGATTCCAAGAAAGAAAGAAAATCCAGAACAACTAGTCATTGTATCGAGAATCACAAGACTACCAATCTGATATGAACTCACTAAAAGCAATCAAGCAGAGGAACTGAAAGTTCTGATGAAGAATAGTGTATGGAAGACTTATGAATGAAAGCATTGTGAGATCCATAACTAGAGGTTATCCTATATGGAGGGATAAGACTATGATGATTGTTTGTTCCAGTAAACCATACATGCCTCTACATGAGCCATTATATCATTTACAATATCCATGGGCTGGAGTTTACATCAGATGAATGCAAAGACTATTCTTCAGAATAATTGAACAAATAGCGTATGAAGAGAAACCTCAAGGATTTAAGGTATACCATAAAGAAACCCTTGTATGCAGATGAAAAAAGACAACTTGGTAGAGAACCTCCAATGCACAACATAAGCGTGGTGAAAAACCTTCTATAACAGAGATACTATATCAGAATGGTTACTCAGAACTCAAGGATGATGAATTTCCAATCCATGACAAAGCTCTCATGATGGCAGAAGAAGTACCACTTGGATATGTTCCAATTTGACCCGTGCCATGATGTTATGAGTACCAGGAAACAAAATATGAATCCAACAATGATATATTATAATGATCATAGATATATGAAGCCTTCAGAGAAAACCAATGTTCCAGAAAGACCGAAATACATTGAGATCAAGCATTACATTCTTTGTGATGAAGTCCAGAAAAGAGAAAGTGGTTCTCCAATATATAGCTCCACAGATGAGTAGATATTTTGGTAAAGCCTCTGTCCAAAATGAAAGAGTTTGCGTACTCAAGTTGGAGCTCGTGGAGATGAATTCCTTATTCAAAAAGGAATATATGACTCCTAGGTTGGGAGGGAGCACTGATGTGTTATTGATTTATGGACAGTCATTTTTCAATTCGAAAAATGGTCCAGGATGAGCAGTTCCTTTCCAATTCGGAAAGTGGTTGAGATTTCTAACAGATAGGCATTTTCCAATTCAAAAAATGGTCCAGATCGAACGGTCATTTTCGTAATGAAAATAATTTGATGGATTTTTGATGTACCATAGACAAAAATTTCCCTTGTGGTTAACATGGGGAATGGTCTAGGACAGTCTCTCTTCTTGACGGTCACTCTCAGTAGTGGTCAAGAAGACTGGTCTGCCTCGCCGGACAATCATTCTTTCGAAGCTCACAGTTGTGAGCAGTTTTGAAGAATGGTTCGTTTTGGAGGTTGGTGCAGGATAGTCATTTCCTTAGGAAATGGCTCAGACAGTCATTCCCTAGCGTAGATTCATTCTCTCCAGGTTGCACTTTGTTTAGTGTCGGAGGAATGGCCCAGATAGGTGAATGGTCTAGGTTCAACAATCAAGGATAGGCATTCCCTAGAGTAGATTCATTCTCTCCAGGTTTCACTTTGTTTAGTGTTGGAGGAATGGCCCAGATAGGTGAATGGTCCAAGCTAAAAAAATTGGGACAGTTATTCTTCCTTGCTTGAGAAGAATAGTCTAGATAGCTCATCATTTACCTTTCGAGGGAAGATGCTCTTCCAGATCTCACAGATGTGAGTGGAAGAATGGCCCAGATGATTTAGTTTATATCATAACAATGTTTTTCTGTGCAGGTTGATTTCATATGATATGATTGTTATGGAGACTGTATGTCTTTGGACAGTAGATGTATACTACTGTGGTGGATGTGTTCCACTGATTGTGACTATATGTAACTGATCAAGTATATGTGTTCTACTTGGTGTGGCAGTGTACCACTAGATTGTAGTTGTGTACTACTATGGATAGTCATATTTTTGTTCTATTGAATGACATTGTTTTGATTTCCTTGAAGACTATCAGTAGTGTTGGAAATGATTATCAGCTAGATGGATGATCAATGGACAGAGATTTCTCAGACGAAAAATGGTTCAGGACATTTATTATTCTAAGACATATGTCTGAATTAGAAGAATGGCTCTTGTGTCACTCTGTGGAGTGAGTGACTTACCCAACATCATGTATGATTACTCAGAGGGAGTATGGTTTTGAGAGATGATGCAGCTAATGAAACTGATACTGATGATGATGCTCATGATCTAGTCATGAGATAGTTTATATGACTATGTTGATGCTACCGGGTGAATGGTATATTTGTGCTCAAGACCATTACCTTCAATACCTCCCTAGCTAGGAGGGAGTGTTGATATTATGGTAGCTATGGGAGGCATTTACTTCCACTTGTAAACCTAACGAGAATAGAATATCCTGGGAAGCAATAAGAAACCCAAATTAGTTGACTAACAACCCTAGAATACAAGTCGACTCAAGAGGATAATTTGTATTAGGTTATTAGCCTCCAAGAGAAGAAGTCGTCTAAAGGAAATATTATATACTAAGTAAATAGGCACCCAAAATGAGAAATCGACTTAGGTAGTCTGCCAAATTTAGTATAAATATAGGAGGCCAATCTTCATTCTGGAAATTATTCTCAGAACTACAGAAGCAACACTTGTGCGCACTACAGTTGGCTAGTTTGTGTGCAAGTTTGGAGGAGAGTTGTCGTTGCAGCTGTTGTAGCTAGTAGATTTCGGTTTTGGCTTGGACTCTCTCTTGGTTATGGTTAAACGGGCACATCCATCATATTCTAGTAAGCCTTGTATTGTAACATCATGAATATCATGCTTCAAATATAATCTATAAATTTAGACAACGAGAAAGAGTTGTACATTTTTATATCTTGTGAACACCTTAGTCAATTAAATAGACCCCTTACATTTGATTATTTTAAATGGTGCTATAATGATGGCTCTGCCAAGCATGATATTGAGGGTCATGTTGAATTTTTGTAGTAGATCAATAATGATTCCATACCCAATGCAACCATTTCAGTAATCATCTATGATCAACATTATGGCACAAAGAAAGTCATATTTTTCAAGGCAAGTCACAAAGGCTTGAGTCTAGTAGAGATGTAGGATTGTTACTCTATTAGTATGACCCTTCATTCTTCACTAGGTTTCATATATGATTGTGGAGTAACTTATTTAAACCAATCACATGCAACTATTTTTCTTACGAAATTCCCATAATGAAATTGCTTGTTGCTGGTGTAGGTAAATCACCTACATCTAACAGTAAAACTGATTGCTTCTTCAATAATATGAACTTTTCCAATATTTGAACCCTGGAAGTAGTAGAACCTCCAAAAATATTTTGTTTTAGAAGATTGGAATTATCCTAGTAGTGGATGACTTATGGTGTTTCTCTTCAAATAGTTCAAGAAGAATCCTCCTTGTTTGGAGCTCCATAAGGGCCTTAGATCCCAATCCATCTCTAGATCCAATGTATCTGTGAAGTATATGGGCCCATGGTGTGGAATATGCTTGAGAGACCCTCATGGACCTCTACATCACTGTATCTTCTTTACATCTTTTATTTTCATGTTAAAACCTGTTTAATGAAACATTATAATACATAAGCCCCCTTTTATTTTGGCTGGATGGAAGAAATGGAGAGAGGGAAGGTCCTATAGATATAATTTAAAGAGTGTAAAGAATAGGAAGTTCCATGCCCTTATCCTCAATTCCAAATCCTCATGAGTTACTTTTTCATATCAACTCTCTATGTTTTCCCTAGTGTACACCATATTCTATGCTCAAATTGACCATTATAATGTTTATAAATAAGTAAATCTACCTTCTTCCTATGTAACTCTAATATAATTTACTCAATTTATTCAACCCCATCAAAGGAAAATAAAAATGTGTTGTTATACATCGATAATCGATGTGCTCTGACCATTGCAGTAGCCAATAACTGACTGGGAATGGTTATAAATTGGTTATCTTCACCCATCATATAATAAAAAAACTATTAATAGAAACAATTAAATGAAAAAGAGAGCCTAACCAAGTTTTTGCCAGTGACCTCTTGATCTACATTTAGTTCCTGAATAGTAGGAGTGTGTGCCTTCACCCATAAATATGAATATTTTGAGTATTGGAAAGATGTCACCTTCTAGATAAGCTCCAATAGTATTTTCATGATTTTGGGTAGGCTTATGAATCCATTTCCCCAATGCAACAAAATGCATACATTGTTTGCAATCATAGGATCTAAAAGAGGATATTGTAACTATTTTGAAACAACAACCCATGCTATATAAAAATCTATAACATTAGATTCATCAAGACCAATTTCTTGAATAGTTGGAATTTTTCTCTTAATGCAAATGTTAGGGACCTAACCTCCCTAACCCCTCACGTAGGTAGAATAATATAATTCCATGTAATAAAGGCCAATATTAATAAGGCCTAGCAATAAGGAAGAATAAGTCAAATGTAAGAATACCTAATAAAAGCTTCCGCTTCTAGAAGGATCTTCCTCTAAAATGATCTTTTGGATAGATAGATTTAGTATAAGTAGGAGTATAGGGTATGAGAAATCTTGTCTTGGATATTATTGTAATAGAGCTCTGCTTTGCTGGAGGTTGCCTCCTTGAAGAGGCAAGTGAACATTGCTATCAATAATCAAAGTGCTCTTTCTGGTGTTATTCTGGTGTTATTCTGGTTTTGTTCTAGTTATATCATTGTTTCTCTTCCATTTCTAGCTAAAATATTTATGTTCTGCATACTATTTTATATCCAGAATATTACAACAAAGCATGAATCCAGGTCACAATCCAACCATCAAGTAGAATAGAAGCATTGTTTGAAAGGTCGTGGCTTAGCATCTATCTTGGGCCTAGAGTATTTAACTAAATGAATTCAAATCTAAGTTTATTGACTTAACAATAAGACATTTCTAAAGCGAGTTTTCCAAGGAATCAATCTTGTTGTTGGCTCTCAAATGATTTTACATTCTTTGGTATTGAACTATATTGACCAAATAACTTAATCTATCTACTATGTATGGTTTTTAGGTTCTCTTTGAATATTATTATTGCAACATAATTTACAACTCTATATAAAATCCTTAAAAATTTGGAAAAATACACATTAAAAATGACAAATTTGTGAAGCACTTCAAAGATACTTTACTATCTTTACTTTTCCATAATTTACCAAAATTTCTATTGGAAATTGGAATTTCATGATTTATTTTGGACAAAAATCCATATCCATGAGTTTCTATGTTACTTTGATTTTAGATATTTTCAACTAGTTTTAACTACATTGTCGGGAAAAATAATAATTAATATCTAAAAAAATAAAAAATATTAGAAGTGGCCAAGTTAACTTTGACAGTTGGATTTCTCTTAGAGAAAAAAATAAACATTTCACAAAAATATTCTTGAAAACAAATGCTAATGACATTATGAAAATATTCATCTCTTATAAACACACATTCATAACCAAAATTCTAATACAAACCAAAATGTGTAGAGTTCAATTAAAGAACAGAATCTTTGAGGGAAGTTGTTCAATTTTGCCTCATGTGGCTTCTATATTTCAATGTCAACTTGGTGATGTTGAATAGCCTTTATTCTAGTGTTTTCTTTCATAAGTGAAAGTTAGCATTTAGTTCTTGGCACATTTCAGTGTTATTTTAGAAAATAAATGCTAAATGAAAATATGTAAATATTATGTTCTTCCAGACACATTCGTGTAGAAATTCTAAAAGAGAACAAAGTGTGCGAATTTTGTTTTCCAAAACCGAAACTCTCAGATTTACCATTCATTTTTTGCTCCAATTTGGCGATGTCATACTCTATTATGAAATTCCAACAACTGTGTCTAATTTCCCTTGATTCTAAAGCCTTCTCCTCCAGAAATCCAACTTTTATGTTCACTTGTTTTGCAAGTGTGTAGTCAACCACCATGAATATTAGATAGATAAAATATGTAAAATCTTGTTAACTATTTTTATATGCATCCATAACTATAGAGTATAGTTGTATCTAATAGTTGTTTATGTTTGCAGCATCGTGTGACATTCTCCAGGATACGTTCTCCTATGGACTGAGTTGAGTCGACCTATGAGAGCCCATGTGATGAGTGTGCCCATGTGATGGGTGTATCGTTCTCCTCTATGAGATTTGAGTCGATGTGGTCTCCTGCTTTTGTACTCATGTGGGCTCAGTTGAGTCAGGATTGAGATGCTACTCCAGATGATTCTCATGTGGACTCAGTTGAGATAGAGATCTGTTGAGTATGACATCCATATAGTTGAGCACAAGTGGATGTGTCCCTAGTGTCCGAGCACTAGTGGACGTGTGGATCCATTTCTATATTGTCTAAGTGTAATATTTACTTGTAACCCTAATTATGATGTAAAGGGTACAATCCCGCCGCACCATATGTGAAATATAATTAATTTTTATTGTAATAAAAAATTATATTACTGAGTTATTGAGGGCTGTCATATTGTGCCAATAGACACACCTATTGTTTTGTTTGGTCTTGTATAAATAGAGGTGATTTCCCCATTGAGGAAACACACACTCTCACACTTGTCACTTTTCATTTGGAAATTTCAGCAACACTTGTAAGGTTGAAGTGAACACCTCTCTTGGGCGCCAGTTTCAAGGTTGTAGAAGCACCCTCTTGTGTGCATTAGGGTTTATGGTTGGGGGATCTTCTCTTGAGAATATAGAAAAATATTGTTGGGTTTTTCTCCCTTGTTGAGAAGGGTTTTCTTAGGATATTTCTTGTGTTCATGTGCATGGTAATTTTTCTTGTAATCTTGGTTATTGCAACACTTTTATATGGTATAGCTGCATTTTTTTATGGTTCAAGTAAATGATAAATGAAATAAACCTCATGCTTGAGCCTAACATAGTGAAAAATCAACATGGTATCAGAGCAAAGGACTTGAAAGAAACCATTTCACAAGCTTCTAGCAAACCGTCACCTCCCAGCTCCAAAACCTTACGACCCTTCTAGGGTTTCCAGAAAAAGGTATGGACCTCTCCTTTTTTGGTTGTTTCAACACCCTACACTAAAAATTTTGGGATAATTTTGGCATAGGAGTGTACGACCTCCTTCAGCGCACCTCCAGAGACTCTCAAATTGAAATTCCGAGAATTTTGGACTTTTGGCCCTAGGGTTTCTAGGGTTCCGCAATTTTCTATAGAAATTTTGGTTCTACAGTTTTTACAGCTCACCAGTGTTCATGTGACCTTATAAAGGCTCATTGTTGGCAGTCATAAGTCCAAATAAACCTAAAAGTCGGTAGCCTAGACTAGTTGTTAGGTTTCCTAGCCTAGTTGCTAAGGGTTTGTGGAAGAATTTGCAAACCATGAGGAAGATAACCTTGGTGAAAGATAGGCTTGATGGATCAAGCAACTTCAGTTCCTAGAAGTCAATACTACAGTTCACCCTAGAAGAGGATGACCTGTTGAGTGTGATACAAAATTCTCTACCGGAAACAACTACCAATGAAGAGAAAAAAGAATGGAAGGGAGATGACGTCAAGGTAAGGAAGATAATCATCTATTCAGTAAGAGATCATCTCCTACCTTGTATTTCCCACCTGAAGACAACTCATGAGATGTATGAAGCATTGAATAATATGTTTGAGAGTAACAACACCCTCAGAGTTCTCACATTGAAGGGCCAGGTTCAAAATATCAAGATGACAAAAGCTGAC
Source organism: Picea mariana (assembly GCA_032191745.1). NCBI lineage: Eukaryota > Viridiplantae > Streptophyta > Pinopsida > Pinales > Pinaceae > Picea > Picea mariana. The sequence goes on along the minus strand of JASDQU010011490.1, from coordinate 183,534 downwards.
ATCGTTTCTACCTTCTTCATGAAGATTTCAGATATCATAGATCAGCTAGGTGCCATTGGAGAAATCATATCAGACTAAGGACTTGTCTTGACCACTCTCAATGCTCTTCCAAGACATTGGGAACCGTTTCTTCAAAGTATCAGTGGTAGAGAAGAACTACCTACTTTTGATCATTTATGGACAGACTGTACCCAGGAAGAAATCATACTTATAGCTAGAGGAGTGCAAGACTCCCCTCATGATGACAATCATGCTCTTTCTTTTCATACAAAGAAAGGAGGAATAAATAGAAGAAGCTTCAGTCAATCATTCAAAGGCAAGAAGACTACATCATCTTCATGTCATGATCATAGAAAATACAAATGAAATATCCAGTGTTTCAGATGTGAAAAGCATGGACACTTTGCGAGAAATTGTCCTACCAGGAAGAGAGGAAGACAACATGCCTCCACTATTGATGTTGATCCAGACCCACCTCAAAAATATGAAGACATGAAAGTTGAGGCTTTCTTCTTCTGATCTTTCATAAGAGGACCAAAAGCAATATTGAGCATGATTGTAGACTAAGGTAAGTTTTGTACTATATTCCTTATTTGATTTCATCATTACCATGTAGTTGCTTGCATTTTGATAATGAAGGGTATTATCCCTGGTATGGGATCCCTCATGAATTGGACCATTGTCCCTGGTACGAGAGTCCAATTTTTTTCTTGGTTGGTTATTATTCTAATACAGGAGGCCATTTTGGTTGTTATCCCTATGGGAGGCCATCTTGGTTATTATCTTAGTGCGGGAGGCCACAAAAGTATTGTAGAGGTAGTAGAGTACCTGAGAAGACATGGGATGTCTCCAGGATAGAAACACAGAAAAAGGATGATGTCACAATTCCTCCAGGACATATGTTTATCCTTATGACTTCAAAGGGAGTCACTTGACTTCAGAGGGAGTCGAACTATTTGAAAAGAAAAAAGAGACAATACCTTCTCCCCCTTCAGTAGTTCAGAGGGAGACAATAATTGATCCAGTTGATCCCACAGCTCCAACTGATGTTCCCAGAGAAATTGTAGTAGTCCATAAAAGGCATGCCTGGGCTCGACAGACTCTGCAGGAGGTAGAGGGACATGCAACTCCTCGAGGTACATTCTAAGAGAGAAAGAGACCACAGATATTCTCAAGATATATTTCAGCCATGAGCCACATCATTGATATTGAGCCTTCTTGTCATGGAGAAGAATCAGGTCAGTAGGTATGGAAAGATGCCATGACAAAAGAGTATCAGTCCATCATGAAGAATGATGTATGGGATATTTTTCTGAGACCAAAAGGGAAGTTTGTAGTGACTTCCAAGTGCATCTATAAGATCAAGCATGCAGCTGATGGAAGTGTTGAGAAGTACAAAGCGAGATTTGTGGCTAGAAGACTCTCTCAGGTGGAGGGAATTGATTATGAGGAGACATTTGCTCCAGTAGTCCAATACACTTCCATCTGTATGATCATTGCACTAGTTTCATCCATGGGTTGGGGATTACATCATATGGATGTAAAGACGTCATTTCTCAATCGTGAGATTGAGGAAGAAGTTTACATCGAGCAACCAGAAGGATTTGTGATACATGAGCATAAATCTCATGTGTGCAAGTTGAAGAAAGCCCTGTATGGACTAAAGCAGGCACCTCGTTCTTGGTACGCGAAGATGGATGGATTCCTGATGAGTTTGGGCTTCAGCAAGAGTGTTTTTTATCCAAACCTATATTATCACATTGTTGGTGATGAGTACCTGATCTTGGTCCTGTATGTTGATGATTTATTCCTCACTGGTTCAAAAAGTCTTATTGATGAATGCAAGCATGCATTGACTTCTCAATTCGAGATGAAGGATCTAAGTATGATGCACTACTTCTTGGGAATAGAATTATGGCAGAGGACTAATGAGATTTTCCTAAGCCAAGGAAAATATTCAGTGGAGATATTGAAGAAGTTCAATATGACAGACTAAAAATCCATACCTACACTAATGGTGATGGATATGAATAAAATGAATGAGGATTCTACTGATTCAGGTGAGATTGATCCACACCTTTATCGACAGTTGATTGGATCATTGATGTATCTGGTTAACACCAGACTCGATATATTCTATGCAGTGAATGTACTCATCCAATTCATGAGTCAGCCAAGACATAATCATTGGATAACAAAAAAGCATGTATTGAGATATCTACATGGCACAGTTGGATATGGCCTGAGATATGCCTCTGGTGTAGACATGAGATTGTAGGGATATGCCGATGCATATTGGGCAGGGAGCGCAGTGGAATGGAAGAGCACATCTGGTTGTTCTTTTACCTTGGGGTCTTCCATGGTTTCCTGGTGCAGTAGGAAACATAGCTCTGTGGCTTTGAGTACTGCAAAAGAATAGTACATAGCATTATGTGGGGTAGTCCGCGAAGCAGTGTGGCTTTGCAAGATCCTTGCGGATTTATTTGATCATGATATGTATTCTACCATTATACATTGTGATAACCAAAGTTGTGTGAAGCTCTCAGAGAATCATGTGTTTCACGATAAATCGAAACACATTGAGATCAAATTCCATTATATCAGAGATATGGTGTAGATAAAAGTAGTACATGTGCAGTACCTTTGTACACATGAGAAGATTTCATATGTCTTCAC
>JASDQU010011490.1:158384-172794 GCA_032191745.1 Picea mariana | reverse complement strand
ATATAAGGGTTGGAGTTATCGAAGATGCGAAAGGATCTTACATCCATGATGAGGAGATAATAGGTTTTTTATGGTACAATTTGTACTTTCCCAAAGCCCAAGGAAAGTGAGGGGAGATTGGCGTAACAATGGGATATCCTATCACTTTCACCTCAATAGGAAATCCCATTCTTTTAGGAGTAGGAAATAAACTACCCCAAGGGAGGTGTCCCTGATGGCTTGAAGGGCTGTGTAAGCTAGGGATAGGGACAAGAAAACTCCCCCTCTGAATGGTCACCAAATTTAATGGTGTCTATATTTGATGAGTTGGGTAAAAATAAGGATGTTGATATACCTGCCTAGAACAAGAACAATATATCATGCATATATAATTTCCAAGTACCAAATGATAGTAAAAACCTCAGAGATGTTATACAATTCATAAACGAAGTGGCTGAAGTAAAATTTCATCAATTTATCATTTTACAACAACAATAGATATTTTGTAACAAATACACAAATTAGTGCTAAGAATTTTAAGAAAATACTATGAAAACTTAGCATTTATCAAGTAGATTGTTTAGAAATTATCACACACAATTTATGATTGAGTAAGGTGCAATTTATGTAGGTATATGCAACAAATTATTATGGGTTAATATGTTTGTAGCAGTTATTTGCAATAGCAACAAGTTAACTAGTGAATTAGTCTAGTTTAGAGCTAGTAAAAGTTAGCAAGAGCTTCAAGGAAGAGAGTTCGAGTGTTTGTTTGATATATCATTCAACTATGCAAGTGAAAAAGTTCCTTTCTTGGGCTTATGGAGTCAATGACAAAAACAATATAACTTGGGGAAAATAACAATGATAATTCTTGTCAAAGGAAAGAGGTACATGCAAGAGGTGTTGGCACTTCAAGGCCTCAAACATCCAAGTCTCTAAAAGGGTTTTGCTAGAGAATAAGCACTTTTATTCCCTAGCACACCTTCCTTCCTTAGACTATTAAAATTTACACACACACACACAGTTTTGGGAAAAGAATGCATAAATTTTCTGCTCTTTAATGATCACTAATCATCTTCTTCTGAGTTGACTACAAAATTTATTGTCCCGATATATTTTCTGGATGCACATAATGATTTTACTATTCATTATATTTACATTGACTATTCATTTCTCAAATATGATCTTTGAGCATAAAGTTATGGGAAATTGAATATTTCCACCTTACCCCTCTTGTGCACTTTTCTCCCTAGTGCAAAAAAATCTTAAACACCAACTTTGACCACTTACATGTGTCTTCTCTCTCATCCTGTACAATTTCAGGTACCTAACTTCCACATATATCTCTATGGATGTATTCTATGATCCATGATATTTACATAGACTTCTCCTATGCCCCAAATTGACTTATGAGCAAGGAGTTATGCCTTCTAGAATTAAATTGGTACTAAATTATATCCTATATTATTTTAGCTTTAACTTATACAAGCTCTGTTTTGCACTTGAAATAGCTTGTTGGAAAGATCTCACCAAGTTATTTCATTTATGTAGCATAAATTAAGTGTAATGGTGGTACATTAGTTTTGTAAAATTCATACTCTTGAAAATGTTGTTTAGGGCCTCAAAATTCCTCCGCAAGTTGAAGACCTTCAAAAATCTAAAAGTTTTCACGAAAAAATCATTGATTTACCATTGTAATAGTCTGTCTAAACAACCTACGTTCAACCCTAGGAAATCCAACTGACATGGCATGGCACATGTCTGTTGATTCCATGTGTCATACTTTGATTTGGAGATGTCATCATTCGTCAATATCCTTCATGGACCATCGAGCAAACCTCTGCAAGACTGTTGGGCTCTCCTTCGCAAATTCTTTCCATCAAAATGTTTGAGTTACATAATACAAAAATTTTCGTGAAATCCACAAGTTGCATAACTATTGGAAAAATCATTGGAAAAAACCTTCTAAAGACCATCAATAATAGTCCTTCTGAAGTCCATCGAAAAACATCGTTTCGAATACCATCGAGAATAATCCCTTTGAAGACCATCATAAAATGCTTTTCCAAAGACCATAGGGAATCTCCTTTTCAAATACCATTAGAAACCTCCTTTCCAAAGGATATCATATACAACCTTTCTAAATAACAATAATAGGATGCCACCTATCACTCAGTGATAGGATTTTAGACTCCCTTCTTCAGAAGGTTGAGTTACATCCGCAACTCATCCTGAATGAGTCTTTTCGAAACAAATTTTCCTGCAAGATCCGATGGATGAGAGTGACATCGATCAATGGTTCTCGTTCGTTCAGGATTGTACGATCAAGTTTCTCCCTTCAAGCTTAACCTCATGGCCCGCCTTAATATTTTACCGAATCTCTCTTTCTAAAAGTCTCTCGAAAATTTCCTTTTCAGACTTCACAGGAAAATCTTCACAGTTGATTCTTAAAGTCAAAATAATTTAGGCCATAAATTCCCCAAAATTTATAGTCTCCATGAAGACACATAATTCAACTGCAAAGTATATATTTTAACTCTATAACCTACAAATCGATTCCATAAATCTTCTCTTTGATGATTTCGAGGCAAATAAACTTGAATCTACACACAAATTTGGGGATTTCACTCCGTTCACCATTTCCCCCCCAAATTCGTCATAGATGGAAATCCACAACAACGAATTTTCCCAATTCACACTGGTTCTTGTCCCATACAAGCTTAGTGTTGAACCTTTAAATTTGATACTAATTTTTAACTTCCCGCAACATTATTGTGGTTCATAACATGCGAAAATAGACACAAAAATAAAATTTCTTGCTAACATATCTTGCAGCTTACCAGTGACTGGAAAAAAAACAAATGTAACCAATTGTTGATACCATTATTTAAATGCATATACAACATGATAATTAACATGAATGCAACTATTATATTCATTACAACAACACATAATTCATTCTCATACATATATTAAAATGTACATTAGTTAAGCTCAGAAAATAGATAAACTCTTATCTTTTTAAAACAATTGTGCAACCAACTACTTGGGATGGATGTTCCACCCAAACATAGAATTTCTATTCCATATATCCACAACACATCACCCTCGATATGGGGCTAGGAATCTAGAAAATGGGGTGTCTCTCACTATCCACTCATAACTCAGAAAATCCCACAACCCACTGTTATTCTCCTACAACTATCCTGAATTTCCTCCATCTCTCTTCCTCTCAACCTTCCCAACAAAAGGAATGTAACCCTTCAATTCTCTCAGTCCATCAAGAATATCATACATTTATCAAGGTCTCTCACTACCAAGAATATCACTACCGAGAGCTCAAGGGAACTCACTTCTAGGAAAAACTACCAGTAAAACCCCAAGAATAACTTCTTGTTACAATGCAACTCACATAGGAGTTAACTCTTCAGGCTTGACAACCGGGTTCTTATGCACATCTGATAACTTGTATTTTTAGTCTTTAGCTCCAAAAACACTCCAAAATTATCCCTTCATTGTTGTTGCAACTCTAGATCTATTCTTTTCTCTTTTGTCTCTCCCCACTCATGCAAAAACATCACTGCAAAAACTGCCCCCTTTTGTCATAGAAATTTATTTCCCCCCCAAGCCAGTTGGCTCTCACTCTTCCAAATGTTGATTATACTTCAAACCCATTCTCCCAATAACTATGGGATGCGACTTCTAACACCCACCCTCTCACATGTATTCAATGATTGGGCTCTCATACATTCAAACATGAAATATAATTTTTATACACAATGATAATTAAATTCATGAATGTGAATTTGCATTAATACCCATAAATAATTCCCCACTTGGACCCCTCTCAGACACTCCCTTCTCTTGTGGAAAAATCAGCCCCCATCTTTGTCCATGTCCCCCAGTTGTGGGCATCACATTTTATTTATTAAAAATCATAAATAAATTTGCATATTACATCACTTGTCGATAGACACATTCATATCTACATTATTCTTTAATTAAATTGGAGATTATGGTGGGGATGTTACAGTTGCAATTATTTTATGATATCTTGGGTGCCCAACATAAGGCACATTGTGCATTTATTTGAGCACTATATTTGTCAACTCTTGATATTTAGGGACATATACCTTTCCCCTGTACATGAGGACTCCATCCTCTTTCATCTCATAATACTGAAATTTCTGCTTAAATTAGCTTACTACAATGCTTCCTTTACTTTCAAATAATGTTGATATGAATTTACAACCTATAAAATTCTGATTTTTAAATCTAAAATATACATGCTTATGGTTGTAGAATACATATCATGAACCCTCCTACTGAGTGCATCAACTACTTTGTTCTCTTTTCCTTAGATATGATTTATGTCAAAGTCATACTCACTGAGGAATTCTAGCCATCTAATTTTTCAGGAATTCAATGTTGGCTTTCCAAACTAATATTTCCATACCACCATGGTCTGTCCTCAACTCAAACTTTTTTCCCATGAGATAATGCCTCCACATATTTAAGGCATGAATTATGGATTCCAACTCTAATTTATGTGTGTCATAGTTCCTCCCATTCTCTTTCAACTTCCTTGACTCATAACACATCACATTCCCATATTGTGTAAGGACTCCACCTATCCCTTACATGTTTGTATCATTTCACATAATGAAATCCTCCCCAGGCTCAACAATCTTCAAGTTTGGTGCACTTGTCAATAAAACCTTCAAGTTCTGAAAACTTTCTTCACATTCAGAGGTCCATTCGAACTTCACACCCTGCTTTTGTAAATAAGTGATTGGGTATGCAATCTTTGAAATACCTTTAGTAAATATTTTATAATAACCTACCAGTCCCATGAATGATTTGACCTATGTAACATTCCTTGGTGTTGTCCATTCTTTAATTGCCTTAATATTTTATAGGTCCAATGTTATGCCCTCCTCTGATATAATGTGACCCAAATAATGGATCTTCTTCTGATGAAATGAGCACTTTCTTAGATTTGTATATAGTCGATTCTCCCTTAACACCTGTAGCACCATCCTTAAGTGTTCCTCTTGTTCTTCTAATTTAGAGTAAATACATATGTCATCCAATAAAACAATGACATACTTATCCAAGTAATTTCTGAAAATACATGAAGAGAGTTGGTGCATTTGACAACCCAAATGGCACCACTAATCATAATGGCCATACCTTGTTCTAAACGTTATCTTGTGGATATATTATTTTTTAATTCTCACTTGATGATAGCCTTACCTCAAGTAATCTTAGAGAATATCTTTGCACCTTTTAAATGATAAAAAAGATAATCTATCCTTGGAAAATGATACTTATTTTTAATTGTCACCTTATTAATCCATTTGAACTAAATTCACAACCTTAAGTTTCCATCCTTCTTATTCATAAAGAGAATTCGGGCACCCCAAGGCGAAACACTTGGGAATATACACCCCTTTTTCAAAATTTATTCAAGTTGCATATGCAATTCCTTTAGCTCCGGTGTGCTCATTTTGTAGGGTGTGTTGAACATTGGGGAAGCTCCAGGAACCAAATCAATGGAAACATCAATGTGTCTCTTTGGTGGAAACATTGGTATCTCCCCAAATACATCCCCATATTCTTTCAAGGCTGGATGGTCGTTAACACTTTGCACTTTATCCTTGGCTTTCTCTTCCATATGAGCTACATAAATCTGGCACCCTTTTCTGAAATTCTTCTTCAACTACATGGATGGAATTTCTAGGATTTATGATGGCCTTGGAATACCATGCACTTTCCTCAAGTTCACTTCCTAATCAAGGCATGTGAAATCCTTGTTGTAGTGATATAGGGTAGCATAGTTCTTATCCAACGAATCCATACCAATCAAGTAGTCATATGAACCAAGTGCTATTATATTCAAATATGCTTTATTGATAACTCCATTCATATCCATTTAATAATATTTAACCAGATCATTGATCCTTATTTTGGATCTAGTATCTAGTTGTACCAATTGATATTTCCCATTCTTGATTATTTGCAAATGAAACATTTCAACAAGATTAGGGTCTATGTATATAGGACTAGCTCCAAAATAATTCAACATAGCTATGGGCTAGTTATTGATCTTACCTTCTACCTCAATCATGTGGGATTGGTAGTCTTCTTTCCTGTCATCCAAGGATACACAGATCCTTGGCATGCTCATACCCATGTCTTCTATTATATCATGCTCTTGGATGTTGTGAACAGTCCTCATTGTCTCTCCCTTGTGAGGACAATATTTGTACATGTGATCTCCCTCACATCCACAACACTTTATAGGTTGATACCTTGGTATTTTCCCCAAAGAGTATGAAATATTTGGTTCACTTTCATTTTTCTTCCCTTGTTGATATGTTTGAGGGATGTTCCTAAAGAAATATGGATTTAATCCCTTCTTCATTTGATCCATCTTTCCTTTCTTCTTATCATCCCAAACCTTTTGGAAAGATGGATTTCATTTCTTCTACTCATACAAATATTAATCCTTCCTTATGGTTTTATTCAATGTCTTGGGATACTCAAATTGAATCTTATACAAGAAAAAATATGGTATCCCACTCAATAATCTCTAAATTTTCACTTTCTCATCCTTGATTAAACCGACATACCTCAAAAGTTCCAAAAACTTATTTTCATGCTCTTCAATGGTCATGTTCCCAATATTGGGTTAAAATGACTCTTGCATATTCTTATCATAGTAATTATTTGACAAGTATTTTTGTTGAAAATATTTCTTTAATTAATTCCAAGAGACCCTTTTCTCATCCAAATGCTTGACCTACTTCAATCGATCCCACCACATGGATGCTTTCCCTTGAAGATGATAAATGAAAATTCTTGCTTCAAGGTTTGATGAGTAGTTATGAAGTTGGAAAGATTTCCTCATGCCCAATAACCATGCTTCAACATCTTTAGATTTCCTATGCTCTCCATCAAATGTTGGTGTCTTAATATTTTTGATCTCTCCTTCCAAAAAATGCAACTTAGACCTTCTCCTTTGATGTTTGAAATGATATATACTTGGGATTATTTTTGAATATGTGAATTCATATTCTCTCCTAGATAAATGTCTAGGCTATTGATATATCTTTCTATCACCTATTGATCTCCTTGATTCTCTATGATCAACTCTCCTATCATGAACTCTATGCTTTGTTGCTTGCCTTATATTGGATACCTTATTGCTTTGCATTTGCAATTTTTTTAGTCTATGTAGTAGGTGGGTGTTAATATTGTTTTTCTATTCCTAGGATCTTATCAACCTTTCATTACCAGCCCTGTGACTATGCACTTCCATCCTCAAACTCTTCATAGTTTTAACCATCTCTATTGGCTCTACTATGCTTCTATAGAAATTCGATTATGTCTCCTCATTTACCAAGTTGATATTTAGGCCTTTGACCTCTTCTTCATGGTTTTAGGATCCATGTGCATCCTCCATATCTCTAATAGCATCCCCAACCCCAAGCTGGTCCATGCCACACAAAATTTTCCTCTCTGATGCCATTAATTAATTAAATTTCCTACATATGCACATAATTATGCAGTACTAATAGCATACAATGCATGCATAAATATATAACATATATACCATAGTATCTTAAACATAAATACTCGTATAATAAACTCCATAAAAAACATATAAGACACTTATATTTTGTAATTCACCGACTAGCTACAGACCTCAAACGTTCCTCCCAACCATAGACTTTGATGCTCATAAAATATCAGCAGTAGGTCACCCCCGAGCTGAGGCTAAAAATCCACCATGGAAAAGGCTTCCTAATCCAGAATAAGGTCCAACCAACACAATAAAACACAATGTGCCAATTCCAACAACAGTTCCCATCTCATAGCCTCTCATTCCCCATAATATGTCTCACCCCAAAAAACGTACCCCTTCTCTACTCAATAGTCCTTCGTCTAGCATGCGTCCCTTCCAGGGATTCAACAAAATACCAGACATGAAGTATCAAATCCATATAGCACCCAAAAAATAAGGCTATGCTAAGAATTCCTTCACACACTATCCAACACATGAGAAGATAATTCCCAATAGTTCTCTCACCCAAAGAGAATGTTTACATGCCTGGAAACTTGCTTCTTCTACCCAAACCACCAAGGAATTAATGGTGATCCGAAAATATCTTTTACACTACTATGGTTGAGTTATTATGCATGTGTTAATTACCCAATTAGGAATATTAAATAAAGAGGAAGAAGTATGACAACCATATACACATATGCAGATCTGAAATAAAGCATAAAACAACAACAAACCATAACACCAATGTGATAACAGAGTCCAAAAATCTCGCCTACATATTCGGGCCTTTGTCTCAGTGGGTGAGTCTTTCTTATTTATATTCAAAGATCAATACAATATGTGTTTCATGTTGGAAGCAATTGATCTCAACAAACCGAAGGAAATCCACAATTCCTTTTGTCACATTTGTTGTGTGATAGGATATTGATGTTGGGATTTCATTAAACAAACGAAGACTATAATTTGACTTGGATTTCATTCACTACCAAGATAAACTATCTTCAATTCTAAGAATGAAAGAGACTTGCACATTGAATATGGGAATGGATTTGAACAAGAGAGCCAAAAACTAGATCTAGAGTCATAGATTGAACCAAAGCCAAAAGATAGAACCACGAGAAATAGCCAAAGTTGTAGCCAAGAGCCAAAGTTGACAGACATGTTCCAAGGAAGTATACAAGCAATTCGACAATTCATGAGGGTTGAAAAGAGAAAAGAAGACAAAAAAAGCATTAAAAATATGTAAATGAAAGAAAATGAAAATAATAATAATAATTGAGAAAAAAAAATGAAATAGGATAGAATGTTGGGGAATGGGAAATGAAAGGACAGGGATGCTTGGCATGTCCATTACCCCTATCTTTTCCTATATATTCTTGTAATTGGACTCACAAAGGTTCTTTTAGTTGATAGGTGAGGATGTAGAAGAGGATTGACTATGTAAATTATGTAATGGCCCATGAGCGTGTATCTTGCATTATATCATGAAATTGTCAAAATAAAGACTAAGAAACCATTAGAGGTTAGTTTTCCTGTTTGGGTTTCCAAAGTAAAAATTGTGTCAATTATGAGTTTTATTGTGATTATTGTGTGATTGCTTGGTGGTGAAATATGGTTTTAGTTGCATTTTAATGGATTTCTATATAAATCTCAAACTATATTGTTATTTATTCCTACCTAAAATTGATTGATATCGATCATTGACTTAATTGCAACAATTAGTAGATTTAGACTATCCATTTAATTATTTATGGAAGTTCAAGGGATGAAGAAAATGTGTTTCTACACTTCGCAACTAAACTTCTATTTTTACTCCCTTGTAATCAATAATTTATTATCCATTCAACCCATTGGGTAATTGTTGGGATGTATGCATTCCTTGTTGTGTTTGTTCATGTCCAAAAATTGTATCGAGTCACACACACTACCATTCATCTCTTAAAAGAGTGACTTAGGAAGAGTTGGCTGCCAGTTAATTGTATGTTTTATTCAGATGGTCCAAGAAAATCATGGGACCCAACCTTAGCTTCAAGACACGGGGCTTCAACCCATTTTCCATTCAACTATGTTTTAATTCAATCCTAAGATGGTACTATGCTCTGTTCAGATCGTCCAAGAAAATCATGGGACCCAACCATAGCTTCAGGACATGGGGCTTCAACCCATTTTCCATTCAATTATGTTTTAATTCAATCCTAAGATTGTGCTTCTGTTAAATTATAATTGTAAATTCTAATACGTGGCTATTGCATTTCAATTCCTTTATACATCGTTGTTAGTCAAATGTTGTATTTTATGTAAGGGTAAAGCAATTTGGAACTTTTTAGATTACTCCAATCATTGGTGGGAATGAACTATATGACAAACATATGAGTTGTGATTCCCTTGATTAATACCATTCAATTGTCGACATGTTTTCTGGAATGTATTTAATGTAATTCGTAGTTTAAACGTTCTACGAAATTACTTTTTTGGGGGCAATATTTTTGGGGGACTTTTGCTTGAAATGCGGCGAGAAATTGTTATATCCACATATTTGAGTGATTGTTTTTGTATAATATGAGTGCCCCATGGGTTTTTTAGCATGTTGAATCCATTTTTTCATTCAAAAATGGATTTCAAACAACAAAAAATAGTGATTTCGTGCATATTTATGTCATCGGATCCGGCGAAAAAAGAAAAAAGAAAAAAAAAAAAAAAAAAAACATTTTGTAGAACAGATAGACAACTCCTTTAATGTAATGCTTATGGTATATTCGCTTTGAACAAAGCAATTCTATGTTGTATTAGTGTTAGAGAAATACATTAACTGTGTTTTTGGTTTTACATTTTAATGTTAAAGTAACTTATTGTGTTGTTGTTGGAGTGTTTAGAAATATGGCCATTGAATAAGGCATTATTGTCTTCATTCATGTTGGGACACATAATTAGTCATTCATATTTTGAGTGTTACCGATATTTATTCTTATTAGAGGAAATTTGTGTTGTATTGGTGTTAGAGAAATACATTAAATGTGTTGTTGGTTTTACATTTTAATGTTAGAGTAACTTATTGTATTGTTGTTGGAGTGTTGAGAAACATGGTCATTGAATAAGGCATTATTGTCTTCATTCATGTTGGGACACATTACTCATTCATATTTTGAGTGTTGTTGATCTTTATTCATATTGGAGCAAATTTCCTGAAGCATTAGTGTAATTCCCCATACTTTGAATTAAAGTAATAAATAATAAATAAATTATTTTAAAATAATAAATAGGTAATAATAATTAAAGTAAAAATTTATAAAAGAAGAAAAAAGTAAAAGGAAATGTAATTACTGAAAATGAACTAAAGGAAATGCTAAATCAAGAAAAGGTTAAAAGCCGAGAGTCGTCTCACACACATGGTTGTGGTTATTAATTGTGGTTCAGTTGGAGTAGATAGTGAGATATAAACATTTCTACATCCACTTGAATTGTAAGTGAGTTGATTTCTTTAACTTCTAGGTAATACTCTCACAACTCGTTCCTTATGTTGATTCTGTCACCATAATGAAAGGATACTTACCGGTATACCAAATGTTGTGCTTGGTTCATTATGTGCAAATTGTTGTGTTTATTTATGCATGTTGGATTTCATATGATATCAAAGATTAGATTTCAACTCTATTGGACCTTGGGACTTCTATATTATTGTTCACATATGAATACAAGTAATATTTTTTCATAATTGCTTGAAAGATTTCAATGATGAGAAATTTAATTTTTAGTTCAAGGTTTTTGGTATGTAATCCATTGAGGTTTAGATCTTAAAGTTTACTGAACTGAACAAAACTAGACATAGTGGTTGAACACAATATGTGGGCTTAGATTGGAGTGAGTTCATTGGTGTGTCAAAGAGCTCTGTATATTTAGTGTACTCAATTTTTGAAAGATAAAAACAAGGGTTCGTATATAGCATTTTGCTTCCTTTATTTGACAAGTTGTTCCTATATTGTTTCCTTGTTATTGCCACACATGGTTTCAAATTGTCTACAATTTTTTTCAACTTTGGGATTGATACATACAGTCTTTATGTTGGACATTGGGTTCAACGCTTCCCACGAGTTTCGCGACATGGGTTAACCCCCTCTTATGGATCCTAACTTTGGTAATTGTGGTGGAGATTAATGTCTGTGGGTTTTGGTCTAACAACAATCGTAGTCCAACAAATGGTATCAAAGTGACAGGTCTCAAGTTCGAAACTCGCCTTACACGCGCTGGGGGGGAGATTGTTGGAAATTGGGTTCAGTGCTTCCCACGAGTTTCACGACATGGGTTAACCCCCTCTCGTGGATCCTAACTCTGACAATTGTGGTGGAGATTAATGCCTATGGTTTTGGTCTAAAGAAAATTGTAGTCCAACAATTTAGTCTTAAACTAGATGTCTCTATCTCTCTATATAAGAATTTTTAAGGGGTTCACTCTCATCATAATCCATGTGCCTTCAACACTGGCATAAATAGATTGTCCTTGCACAATATTGGAAGCCCTAACATATTCAATGGGGAACAACTTGAAAAAGATTTGCAATCTATGTTTTGTAGTGAATTTAGTTGACATTGTTGATATTATGGTAGTTGTGGGAGGTATTTACCTCCACATGTAAACCCGACGAGAATAGAATATTCCGAGAAGCAAGAAGAAACCAAAATTAGTTGGCTAACAATCCTAGAATTCAAGTCATCTCAAGAGGATAATTTGTATTAGGTTATTAGCCTCCAAGAGAAGAATTCGGCTAAAGAAAATATTATATACTAAGTAAATAGGCACCCAGAATGAGAAGTCGACCCAGGCAGTTTGCCAGATTTAGTATAAATACAGGAGGCCAGTCTTCATTCTAGCAAGTATTCTTAGAACTGTAGAAGCATCACTTGTGCGCACTGCATTTGGTCAGTTTGTGCGCAATTTTGGAGGAGAGTTGTCATTGCAGCTAGCAGATTTCGGTTTTGGCTTGGACTCTCTTTTGATTATGGTTTGGAATCTCTGATTAGATATTGTTACTCTTTTTTGGTGCGCTATCCTTGGAGAGAGATGAGATATCTTGTTTGGCTATCTAGCCTAGGGTTTTCTTCCAGAATGATTCTTTGTCAAGGTTAAGGTGCTTGGGGGTGGCTTCTGCCTATGGTTGGGTGACAATAGTGATATTGTCTATGGTTAAACGAGAACATCCATCATATTCTAATAGGTTATGGGCCCACACCTCCTTCATTCAGTCTAACCACTGGAAGGGAGCATAGCCATAAGGATACTAAGCTCGTTGAAGAACTGTCGCTAGGGTTTCTAGCAGGAGCAGTTACTAAAGCATTGTCGCTAGGGTTACTAGCAGGTGCAGTTGTAGAAACCCTAACCCTCTCATTAAGGAACCTTAAGTGAAGAGATTGACCTAATTTCCAGATAGACTAGTGTGCCCTAGCCTAGTGCATCTCCTGGTACTCTCAGCAAGCTAAGACGCCAAGTTTGAGTTTTTGGTCAAATCTAGGATTGACCAAGTCAAAGAAACCATGAATTACTCTATGAAGTCAGAAAACAAGTTAGATAGAGATTCTAACTTGAGAGCATGGAAGAAAAGGATTTATCTCATCCTTGCCAAGAATAAAGTGTTGGATATCGTGAAAGGAAAGATTGTGGAACCGGAGTTTGAAGAAGGAAAATAAAAGGAACCACAAAACGTTGCAGTTATGGAGAAGTTCAAAGACAATGAAATCAATGGCATGAGTATCATAGTGGATTATATAAAATACCACCTGATACCCTACATCTCCCATCTTGATTCATCTAAGAAGATGTACGATGCCCTAACAAACCTCTTTTCAGTCAGAAACATTGGACAAGTAATGAGTATGAAGAATGAGCTCCATGACATGAATATGAATGATGATGATAGCATAACATCATACTTTTTGAGAATCTCTCAGTTAAGAGATCAACTACAAGATATTGAAGAGATTATTTCAGAGAAGGAAATGGTAAATATAGTACTCACTGGTCTTCCCAAGACATGGGATTTTCCACAAAAATGAACACAAGGAAGGAGTATCCCACATTTGGAGAACTTTGGACTTGTTGTGCACAAGAAGAATCAAGAATAAATGCAAGAGAGAAACCCCAATAGAAGTATGATGATCAAGCCTTCACAACAAGGTTCAAGGATTTTAGGAATAAAAAGAAGTTTGGCTCCAGGCAGAAACCAAATCAAGAGAAAGATATGTCAAGAATACAATGCTTCAATTGTCGAAAGTATGGTCACTACAAGAATCATTGTCCCANAAAACAAACTTCTTCTTCTAAGACAAGGTAACAATACTCTTCATAGTTCTTGTACATACCATGTTTTCTGTACATATCTTGCATATCTATTTCCTAGAAGATAATATGTTCAAAGAGAAACTATACCTATGGAAGATCAACAAGATAAGGATTGCTATCACAATGATTACAAGTCAGGAAATACACATGAAAGGATGAAGTGCATCAACAAACCTTGGTAACAATTCATGTGGAATTTATTACATAATTAACAGCTACAAGATAAGATGAAATCAGAATCAATCTTGAAGAAACCTAGAAGAAGTGAAGACGGAAAGAAGTCAACAATCAAGAGAAAATTGGAAAAATATTCATGATACTTTGCAGAAGGCAATAAGGATGGAGACGGAAGCGTGGACTCTATTAGATGGAGGGAGCCAATTATATATTTCCAAAAGAAGAGCATGCATTCATGCATGAAAAAAGGATTAGGAGGGAGCTAATCCTAATGATCCATTGAAGACGATGAAGTATCTATCCATGGTAGCAACCATGAAAAAAAACGCGTGTTCAAAGTGACTTTAGAAG
>JASDQU010011490.1:144824-158292 GCA_032191745.1 Picea mariana | reverse complement strand
GTCATTGTATCGAGAATCACAAGACTACCAACCTGATATGAACTCACTAAAAGAAATCAAGCAGAGGAACTGAAAGTTGTGATGAAGAACAATGTATGGAAGACTTATGAATGAAAGCATTACGAGATCTAGAACTAGAGGTTCTCCCAGATGGAGGGAGAAGACTATGATGATTGTTTGTTCCAGTAAACCAGACATACCTCTACATGAGCCATTATATCGTCCGAAATATCCATGGGTTGGAGTTTACATTAGATGAATGAAAATACTATTCTCCATAATAATTGAACAAATACTGTATGAAGAGCAACCTCAAGGCTTTAAGGTATACCAGAAACAAAACCTTGTACGCATATGAAAGAAGACAACTTGGTAGAGAACCTCCAATGCATATAAGAAGCATGGTGAAAAACCTTCTATAACAGAGATACTGTATCATAATGGTTACTCAGAACTCAAGGATGATGAATTTCCAATCCATGACAAAGATCTCATGATGGCAAAAGAAGTACCACTTGGATATGTTCTAGTTTGACCCTTGCCACGATGTTATGAGCTAGCAAGAAACAAAGGATGAATCCAACAATGATATACTATAATGATCAGAGCTATATGAAGCCTTCAGAGAAAACCAGTGTTCCAGAAAGACCAAAATACATTGAGATCAAGAATTACATTCTCCGCGATGAAGTCCAGAAAAGAGAAAGTGGTTCTACAATATATAGCTCCACAGATGAGAAGATAAGCAGATATTTTGGTAAAGCCTCTATCCAAAATCAAAGAGTTTACGTACTCAAGCTGGAGCTTGTGGAGATGACTTCCTTATTGAAAAAGGAAGAGATGACTCCCAGGCTGTGAGGGAGCACTGATGTGTGGACATTCATTTTTTAGTTCGAAAAATGGTCCAGGATGAGCATTTCCTTTCCAATTCAAAAAGTGGTTGAGATTTCTGACGGACAAGAATTTTCCAGTTCAGAAAATGGTCCAAATCGAACGGTCATTTTCATAATGAAAATAGTTCAATGGATTGTTGATGTACCATAGACAAATATTTCCCTTGTGGCTAACATGGGGAATGGTCTAGGATAGTCTCTCTTCTTGATGGTCACTCTCAGTAGTGGTCAAGAAGATTGGTCTGCCTCGCTGGACATTCATTCTTTCGAAGCTCACAGTTGTGAGAAGTTTCGAGGAATGGTCTGTTTTGGAGGTTGGTGTAGGACAGTCATTTTCTTAGGAAATGGTATGGACAATCATTCCCTAAGGAAGATTCATTCTCTCCAGGTTGCACTTTGTTTAGTTCCGGAGGAATGGTCCATATAGGTGAATGGTCCAGGTTCAACAATTAGGGACAGGAATTCCCTAGGGAAGATTCATTCTCTCTAGGTTGCACTTTGTTTAGTGCTGGAGGAATGGCCCAAATAGGTGAATGGTCCAGGCTCAGAAATCAGGACATTTATTCTTCCTTTCTTGAGAAGAATAGTCTAGATAGCTCATAATTTACCTTCTGAGGGCAGATGCTCTTCCAGATCTCACAGATGTGAGTGGAAGAATGGCCTAGATGATTTAGTTTATATCATAACAATGTTTTTCTATGCAGGTTGATATCAAATGATATGATTGTTATGGAGACAGCATGTCTCTGGACAGTAGATGTATACTACTGTGGTGGATGTGTTCCACTGATTGTGACTATATGTCATTGATCAAGTATCTGTGTGCTACTTGGTGTGGCAGTGTACCACTGGATTGTAGTTGTGTAATACTATGGATAAACACAGTTGTGTTCTATTGAATGACATTGTTTCGATTGCCTTGAATACTATTAGTAGTGTTGGAAATTATTATCAACTAGATGGATGATCAATGGACAGAGATTTCCCGGACAGAAAATGTTTCAGGACATTTATTCTTCTAGGACATATGTCTAGATTAGAAGAATGGCTCGTGTCA
Organism: Picea mariana; assembly: GCA_032191745.1. Lineage (NCBI taxonomy): Eukaryota > Viridiplantae > Streptophyta > Pinopsida > Pinales > Pinaceae > Picea > Picea mariana. The sequence continues at coordinate 156,342 of JASDQU010011490.1, read as the reverse complement.
CTCTGTGGAGTGAGTGACTTATCCAACATCATGTCTGATTACTCAGATGGAGTATGGTTTTGAGAGATGATGCAACTAATGAAACTGATAGTGATGATGATGCTCATGATCATGATCAACATAGTCTATATGACTATGTTGATGCTATCGGGTGAATGGTATGTTTTTTTCTCAAGACCATTACCTTCAATACCTCCCTAGCTAGGAGGGAGTGTTGATATTATGGTAGCTACGAGAGGTATTTACCTCCATGTGTAAACCTGACGAGAATAGAATATTCCAAGAAGCAAGAAGAAACCCAAATTAGTTGGCTAACAACCCTAGAAGACAAGTTGACTCAAGAGGAAAGTTTGTATTAGGTTATTATCCTCCAAGAGAAGAAGTCGGCTAAAGTAAATATTATATGCTAAGTAAATAGGCACCCAGAATGAGAAGTCGGCCTAGGAAATATTATATACTAAGTAAATACATCTTTTCTTTTCATGTTAAATCTTCTTTAATGCAACATTATAATACAAAAGCCCCCTTTTATTTTGGTTGGCTGGCAGAAATGGAGAGAGGAAGGGCCCTATAGATATAATTTAAAGAGTGTAAAGAATAGGAAGTTCCATGCCCTTATCCTCAATTCCAAAGCCTCGTGAGTTACTTTTTCATATCAACTCTCTATGTTTTCCCTAGTGTACACCATATTCTATGCTCAACTTGACCATTACAATGTTTATAAATAAGTAAATCTACCTTTTTCCTATGAAACTCTAATATAATTTACTCAATTTATTCAACCCCATCAAAGGAAAATAAAAAGGTGTTGTTATACCTCGCATAAGTGATGTGCTCTGACCATTGCAGTAGCCAAGAACTGACTGGGAATGGTTATAAATTGGTTATCTTCGCCCATAATATAATAAAAAACTATTAATAGAAACAATTAAATGAAAAAGAGAGCCTAACCAAGTTTTTTCCAGTGAACTCTTGATCTACATTTATTTCTTGAATAGTAGGAGTGTGCGCCTTCACCCATAAATATGAATATTTTGAGTATTGGAAATATGTCACCTCCTAGATAAGCTCCAATAGTATTTTCATGATTTTGGGTAGGCTTATGAATCCATTGCCCCAATGCAAAAAAATGCATAGATTGTCTGCAATCATAGGATCTAATAGATGATATTGTAACTATTTTGAAACAACAACCCATGTTGTATAAAAATCTATAACATTAGATTCATCGAGACCAATTTCTTGAATAGTTGGAATTTTTCTCTCAATGCAAATGTTAGGGACCTAACCTCCCTAACCCCTCACATAGGTAGAATAATATAATTCCATGTAATAAAGGCCAATATTAATAAGGCCTAGCAATAAGGAAGAATAAGTCAAATGTAAGAATACCTAATAGAAGCTTCCGCTTCTAGAAGGATCTTCTTCTAGAATTCTCTTTTGGATAGATATATTTAGTATAAATAGGAGTATAGGGTATGCTAAATTGTGTCTTGGATATTATTGTAATAGAGCTCTGCTCTGCTGGAGGTTGCCCCCTCGAAGAGGCAAGTGAAAATTTCTATCAGTAATCAAAGTGCTCTTTCTGGTGTTATTCCAGTATTGTTCTAGTTATATCATTGTTTCTCTTCCATTTCTAGCTAAAATATTTATGTTTTGCTTACTATTTTATATCCGGAATATTACAACAAAGCATGAATCTAGGTCACAATCCAATCATCAAGTAGAATAGAAGCATTGTTTGAAAGGTCGTGGCTTAGCATTTGTCTTGGGCTTGAAGTATTTAACTAAATGAATTCAAATCTAAGTTTATCAACTTAACAATAAGACATTTCTAAAGCGAGTTTTCCAAGGAATCAATCTTGTTGTTGGATGTTTTTACATTCTTTGGTATTGAACTATATTGACCAAATAACTTCATTTATCTACTATGTATGGTTTTTCGGTTCTCTTTGAATATTATTATTGCAACATAATTTACAACTCTATATTAAATCCTTAAAAAATTGGAAAAATACACATTAAAAATGACAAATTTGTGAAGCATTTCAAAGATACTTTACTATCTTTACTTTTCCATAATTTACCAAAATTTCTATTGGAAATTGGAATTTCATGATTTATTTTGGACAAAAATCCATATCCATGAGTTTCTATGTTACTTTGATTTTAGATATTTTTAACTAGTTTTAACTACATTGTTGGGAAAAATAATAATTAATATCTAAAAAATAAAAATATTAGAAGTGGCCAAGTTAACTTTGACAGATGGATTTCTCTTAGAGAAAAAAATAAACATTTCAAAAAAATATTCTTGAAAACAAATGCTAATGACATTATGCAAATATTCATCTCTTATAAACACATTCATAACCAAAATTCTAATACAAAACAAAATGTGCAAAGTTCAATTAAAGAACCGAATCTTTGAGGGAAGTTATTCAATTTTGCCTCATGTGGCTTCTATATTTCAATGTCAACTTGGTGATGTTGAATAACCTTTATTCTAGTGTTTTCTTTCAGAAGTGAAAGTTAGCATTTAGTTCTTGGCACATTTCAGTGTTATTTTAGAAAATAAATGCTAAATGAAAATATGTAAATATTATGTTCTTCCAGACACATTCATGTATAAATTCTAAAATAGGACAAATTGTGGGAAGTTTGTTTTCCAAAACCGAAACTCTCATATTTACCATTCATTTTTTTCTCCAATTTGGCGATGCCATACTCTATTATGAAATTCCAACAACTATGTCTAATTTCCCTTGATTCTAAAGCCTTCTCCTCCAGAAATCCAACTTTTATGTTCACTTGTTTTGCAAGTGTGTAGTCACCCACCATGAATATTAGATAGCTAAAATATGTAAAATCTTGTTAACTATTTTTATATGCATCCATAACTATAGAGTATAGTTGTATCTAATAGTTGTTGATGTTTGTAGCATCGTGTGACATTCTCCAGGATACGTTCTCCTCTGGACTGAGTTGAGTCAACATGTGAGAGCCCATGTGATGAGTGTGCCCATGTGATGGGTGTATCATTCTCCTCTGTGAGATTTGAGTCAATGTGGTCTCCTTCTTTTGTACTCATGTGGACTCAGTTGAGTCAGGATTGAGACGCTACTCCAAATGATTCTCATGTGGACTCAGTTGAGATAGAGATATGTTGAGTATGATGTCCTTGTAGATGAGCACAAGTGGATGTGTCCCTAGTGGATGAGCACTAGTGGACGTGTGGTGCTATATTTTCTAAGTGTAAGATTTACTTGTAACCCTAATTATGATGTAAAGGGTACAAGTCGACCCCACCATATATGAAATATAATTAATGTTTATTGTAATAAATAATTATATTATTGAGTTATTAAGGTCAGCCCTATTGTGCCAATAGACACACTTATTGTTGTGTCTAGTCTTGTATAAATAAAGGTGATTTCCCCATTGAGGAAACACACACTCTCACACTTGTCACTTGTCATTTGGAAATTTCAGCAACATTTGTAAGGCTGAAAAACACTCCTCTCTTGGGTGCTAGTTTCAAGGTTGTAGAAGCACCCTTTTGTGTGAATTAGGGTTTATGGTTGGGGGATCTTATCTTGAGAATATAGCAAAGGATTGTTGGGTTTTTCTCCCTTGTTGAGAAGGATTTTCCCAGCATATTTCTTGTGTTCATGTGCATGGTAATTTGTCTTGTGATCTTGGTTATTGCAACACTTTTTTATGGTATAGCTGCATTTGTTTATGGTTCAAGTACATGCTAAATGAAATAAAACTCATGCTTGAGACTAACATAGTGAAAAATCAACATGGTATCAGAGCAAAGAACTTGAAATAAACCATTGCACAAGATTCTAGCAAACCGTCACCTCCCAGCTCCAAAACCGTACGACCCTTCTAGGGTTTCCAGAAAAAGGTATGGCCCTCTCTATTTTTGGTTGTTTCAGCACCCTACACTAAAACATTGGGGATAATTTTGGCATAGGAGTGTATGACCTCCTTTAGTGCACCTCCAGAGACTCAAATTCCAATTCCGAGAATTTTGGATTTTTGGCCCTAGGGTTTCTATGGTTGCGCAATTTTCTGCAGAAATTTAGGTTCTTGGGTTTCTACAGCTCACCAGTGTTCATGTGATCTTCTAAAGGCTCATTGTTGGCAGTCATAATTCCAACGAAACCTAAAAGATAGTACCCTAGCCTAGCTGTTAGGTTTCCTATCCTAGTTGTTAAGAGTTTGTGGAAGAATTTGCAAACCATGAGGAACAGAACCTTGGTGGAAGATATGCTTGATGGATCAAGCAACTTCAGTTCCTGGAAGTCAATACTATAGATCACCCTGGAAGAGGATGACCTATTGATTGTGATACAAAATGCTCTACTGGAAACAACTACCGATGAATTGAAAGAATAATGGAAGGGAGATGACGTCAAGGCAAGGAAGATAATCATCTATTCAGTAAGAGATCATTTCCTACCTCATATTTCCAACCTGAAGACAACTCGTGAGATGTATGAAGCATTGAAGAATATGTTTGAGAGTAACAACACCCTCATAGCTCTCACATTGAAGGGCCAGGTTCAAAATATCAAGATGACAAAAGTTGACATTGTTTATACCTTCTTCATGAAGATTTCGGAGATCAAAGATCAATTAGGTGCCATTGGAGAAATCATATCAGACTAAGGACTTGTCTTGACCACTCTCAATGCTCTTCCAAGACATTGGGAACCATTTCTTCAAAGTATCAGTGGTAGAGAAGAACTACCTACTTTTGATCGTCTATGGATAGACTGTACCCAGGAAGAAATCATACTTATAGCTAGAGGAGTGCAAGACTCCCCTCATGATGACAATCATGCTCTTTCTTTTCATACAAAGAAAGGAGGAAGAAATAGAAGAAGCTTAAGTCAAGCATTCAAAGGCGAGAAGACTTCATCATCTTTAGGTCATGATCATAGAAAATACAAATGAAAGATCTAGTGTTTCAGATGTGACAAGTATGGACACTTTGCGAGAAATTGTCCTCCCAGGAAGAGAGGAAGACAACATGCCTCCACTGTTGATGTTGATCTAGATCCACCTCAGAAAGATGAAGACATGAAAGATGAGGCTTTCTTCTTCTAAGATTTCTCAGGAGGACCAAAAGAAATATTGAGCATGACTGTAGACTAAGGTAAGTTGTGTACTATATTCCTTATTTGATTTCATCGTTACCATGTAGTTGCTTGCATTTTGATAATGAAGGGTATTATCCCTAGTATGGGATCCCTCATGACTTGGACCATTGTCCCTGGTACGGGAGTCCAATTTTTTTCTTGGTTGGTTATTATTCTATTACAGGAGGCCATTTTGGTTGTTATCCCTATGAGAGGCCATCTTGGTTATTATCCTAGTGCGGGAGGCCAACAAAGTATTGTAGAGGCAGTAGAGTACTTGAGAAGACATGGGATGTCTCCAGGATAGAAACACAGAAAAAGGATGATGCCCCAATTCCTCCAGGACATATGTTTATCCTTCTGACTTAAGAGGGAGTCACTTGACTTAAGAGGGATTCGAACTATTTGAGAAGAACGAAGAGACAATACCTTCTCCCCCTTCAGTAGTTCAGAGGGAGACAATCTTTGATCCAGTTGATCCCTTAGCTCCAGTTGAGACATTACAGTAGGCCATAAAAGGCTTGCCTGGGCTTGACAGACTCTGCAAGAGGTAGAGGGAGATGAAACTCCTCGAGGTACATTCTGAGAGAGAAAGAGACCACAGATATTATCAAGCTATATTTCAGCAATGAGCCACATCATTGATATTGAGCCTTCTTGTCATGGAGAAGCAGCAGGTCAGTAGGTATGGAAAGATTCCATGATAGAAGAGTATCAGTCCATCATGAAGAATGATGTATGGGATATTGTTCCGAGACCAGAAAGGAAGTCTGTATTGAATTCCAAGTGGATCCATAACATCAAGCATACAGCTGATGGAAGTGTCGAGAAGTACAAAGCGATATTTGTGGCTAGAGGATTCTCTCAAGTGGAGGGAATTGATTATGAGGAGACATTTGCTCCAGTAGTCCAATACACTTCCATCAGTACGATCATTTCACTAGTTGCATCCATGGGTTGGAGATTACATCAGATGGATGTAAATACATCATTCCTCAATCATGAGATTGGGGAGGAAGTTTACATCAAGAAGCCAGAAGGATTCGTGATACATGAGCATACATATCATGTGTGCAGGTTGAAGAAATCCCTGTATGGACTAAAGCAGGCACCTCGTGCTTGGTACACGAAGATGGATGGATTCCTAATGAATTTGGGATTCAAAAAGAGTGTTGTTGATCCAAACCTATATTATCACATTGTTGGTGACGAGTGTCTGATATTGGTCCTGTATGTTGATGATTTATTCCTCACCAGTTCAGAAAGTCTTATTGATGAATGCAAGCGTGCATTGACTTCTGAATTCGAGATGAAGGATCTGAGTATGATGCACTACTTCTTGGGACTATAATTATGGTAGAGAACTGATGATATTTTCTTGAGCTAAGGAAAATATACAATGGAGATATTGAATAAGTTCGATATGACAAACTGAAAATCCATGCCTACACCGATGGTGATGGATATGAATAAAATGAATGAGGATTATACTGATTCAGGTGAGATTGATCCACACCTTTATCGACAGTTGATTGGATCATTGATGTATCTAGTTAACACCAGACTCGATATATGCTATGCAGTGAATGTACTCAGTGATTTCATGAGTCAGCCGAGACATACTCATTAGATAGCAACGAAGCATGTATTGAGATATCTACATGGAACAGTTGGATATGGCCTGAGATATGCCTCTGGTGTAGACATGAGATTGCAGGGATATGCCGATGTAGATTGGGCAGGGAGCGTAGTGGACTAAAAGAGCACACTTGGTTGTTCTTTTACCTTAGGGTCTGCGATGGTTTCCTGGTGCAGTAGGAAACAGAGCTCTGTGGCATTGAGTACTGCAGAAGCAGAGTACATAGCATTATGTGTGGCAGTCCATGAAGCAGTGTGGCTTCGCAAGATCCTTGAAAATTTATTTGATCATGAGATGGATTCTACCATTATTCATTGTGATAACTAGAGTTGTGTGAAGCTCTCATAGAATCATGTGTTTCACGATAAATCAAAACACATTGAGATCAAATACCATTATATCAGAGATATGGTGTAGATAAAAGTAGTACATGTGCAGTACCTTTGTACACATGAGAAGATTGCATATGTCTTCACCAAACCGCTTGCCAGGACAAAGTTCGAGTACTTCCATGAGAGAATTGACCTGGTAAAGAATGCCTCCCTAATTGAGAGGGAGTGTTGATGTTTGCAACATTGTGTGACATTCTCCAGGATACGTTCTCCTATGGACTGAGTTGATTCGACATGTGAGATCTCATGTGATGGGTGTATTGTTCTCCTCTATGAGAGTTGAGTCGATGTCGTCTCCTACCTGTGTACTCATGTGGACTCAGTTGAGTCAGGCTTGAGATGGTACTCCAGATGATTCTCCTGTCAACTCAGTGGAGATAGAGATCTATTGAGTATGATGTCCCTGTGGCTGAGCACAACTGGACGTGTCCCTAGTGGCTGAGAACTAGTGGGCGTGTGGATCCCTTACTATATTGTCTAAGTGTAAGATTTACTTGTAACCCTAATTATGATGTAAATGGTACAAGTCGGCCCCACCATATGTGAAAGATAATTAATGTTTATTGTAATAAATAATTATATTATTGAGTTATTGAGGTCGTCCTTGTTGTGCCAATAGACACACCTATTGCTGTGTCTGGTCTTGTATAAATATAGGTGATTTCCCCATTGAGGAAACCACACTCTCACACTTGTCACTTGTCATTTTGAAATTTCAGAAACACTTGTAAGGATGAAGTGTGTAACTCTCTTGGGCACTAGTTTAAAGGTTGTAGAAGAACCCTCTTGTGTGCATTAGGGTTTATGGTTGGGAGATATTCTCTTGAGAATATAACAAAGGATTGATGGGTTTTTCTCCCTTGTTGAGAAGGGTTTTCCAAGGATATTTCTTGTGTTCTTGTGCATGGTAATTATTCTTGTGATCTTGGTTATTGCAACACTTGTGTATGGTGTAGTTGCATTTGTTTATGGTTCAAGTACATGCTAAATGAAATAAACCTCATTCTTGAGCCTAGCATAGTGAAAATTCAACAATAATAACTATGAAACATGTAAAATTTTGTTGAGGAGTATCTAAGCATGAGTAGCAGTGTAAGCCTTATATGGAGAAAAACTTGTAGAATGAGTGGGGCACAACAAGGCAGAGTATGGATAGACAATGCTCTCTATCTATACAAATTATACCTAGTTTTTTGGCTGGTATGCCATAGATCAGGTCACTTGGAAAAACAAGCATTTGATGAAGAAATTGTAGAACTTGATACTCTCAGTGAAGAATCATACAAGGACAACAGATTAATAATGCAAATGCTTGTGGAATTTTGATTTGCAAGAAGATGAAGGTCAGTTTACACATTGATTTTGAGATAATACATTCACTTTACATATTTACTTGTTTGAAGAGAGTAATTAGAATGACCACAAAATTTCTAACTCAACTTGAGTAGGAATTTGAAAACTAAGGTTTAGTATATGTAATAACATTCAATAACAAGACGATAATCTATTAAGGGGAAAATTGCATTAGATACTATCCCAAACATGTCATCTAACTTTTATCCATTAATAACTATTGTAAAATTATTATTCAAAGAAAATATATTGCAATTATGTCATGCATGATTTTTACAAGAAGGAGAAAGACCCTATTTTTGTCTATCCTTTCAAGGAAACTTAGAAAAATTATATCTTTATAGTGGAACCATAGACCAATTTTAGTACCATTCATTTTTTACAAAAAGGAATCATTATGAAGAAATGCACACACCAACAATAATTACTGAACTATATAGTTTATTTGACATTATCATGAAGCTTTGGATAATGAGTTACAAATAAATCCAATTAAATTGATTTTCTTTGAACTTGATTTATTAATTAACTCTCATACATAAGTTCATCAACCCTTATGATTGCATTGATTCATAGAAAATATGCATATGGTAACACCTCCTTGCCAAAGAAATTTTATGGGAATTTATAAACTTGTAATAAAGGGAAATCCAAGAGTTTTATGGTCTTATGATAAAATCAAACCAAGTTGCAAGTTAAAGAAGCATACACCTCAACCATAAAACATTTTGATATTAAAATAAGCGTCATCTTCCAATGGGACATGAGAACACACTTTTAAATATATTACATCTTTCCAACCAAAGATATATCTGGATATATTTCTTGTTGATAAAATAACACAAGCCCAACATAATATCTCATACAATAGTTGTTCAAAATTTCTATGGCGGCATTGTTAGACGTCGGTGATCTATCATCGATATGAATTTCTTGGACATTGACAATTTTGATATGTAGTTTGAATTATAATTCAACATTGATATCTATCACAGTCTAAAATATATTCAGTGTAAATATTTTAGGGATATAATTGACTGAAAGAAGATATATTTCTTTTATTAGCTATTATTATCATCAACCTTTACAGTTGATTCTACGGCACCCAAACAAAACAAGTGTTGCATGGCAGTGTAGTTCCTATCGGGTTGAATTGGGAATAAATGCACAAGGATGGGAAAAAGTAGTGGAGGTAGATGGAAATTGCAGCAGAGATGTGGCAAGCAACATGAAGCACAGGTGGTATCCATGCAGTAAATGACACATGGCCTCTAGAGTCCCATTTAATTTTTGAAACTATATAATCTATTTTTCTATGTTCAAAATTTATGTCTATTTTGTCTCTATATGTGGCAGGAAAAAAAATGTTATATTCAAATTAAATAAACACAATTTCTTGACATTCAACATAGTGGAAGATACAAATTTATGAGAACATAAATATAAAAGGAGATAAAAAACAGTTTTATTTGAAATATATCAAAAAATAATATTGTATGTTACATATTCCTAGAAATTTAAATGTGTTTTTCATATAGATTGGGATTGGGGCTCCCGCGGACCATAAGAGAAATATGTACAAGAAATAGGACTGTGGAAAGAAGAAGTGGGCGATGGTAGAGTGTAATACCTAAAAATAATAAATTGAAAGGTATTAGTCTTTGGCTAGACATTTCTATTTAAAAAAGTGGAATAATTGGGTCGATAAACAAAGAAGGATGTGATCAGTATAGACTTACAGTGATGGTACATATCACCCCTTTTGCTATTTTCTTGCTGATGCCTTTTTTATTTTTGTCGTCGACGACTACTGGAATCGTGGAAAATTTATATTGCCTTTCATCGATGACCTCCTTCAATTCCCTTTCGAGCCATTCTTCAATGTAGCTTCTCATTGGGGCGACGATGATCTCATTCCAGATTTTTATGTTGAAAAGTTCATTTTCTAATTCCCTTAGATCAATAGAAAGATTATGTAGAGCCTGATCAATTTCCTCATTCTGTATTGAATAGTCAACCAACCAGTTGTCGATGTCATCTTCACCATATTCAAGGATTTTGTAAAAATTTTCCAAAGACAACGCCTTAAAAATATCAACCTGTTTATCGAAGGCTTGCTTAGTTAAGGGCAAGGAGTTGACGATTAAGTTGGGGTCTTGGAATTCGTTGGTCCTTCCCCCTAAGTTTATTCTGGTCAGCTTTGTGAATAATTTTTCTTTCTTTGATATGGCTTGTTCACATGAATAGACAATGAGATGGAGGTTCTTCACTTTTTCTTTCCAACATGCATTTAATTGAGTGATCCGGTTTTTGGATGGGAGATCTTGTTGTCTTCTTCTTGTTTCTATCATGTTGTTGACAATAGTGCCAAAAGGAAGGACCATGTATAAATAGAAACATTTTTCATCTTTTAAATTTGTTCAACAACATAGGTATTTCAACATAGGACGAACACCTTCAGTAACCACTCACATAACCAGATCAAAGATCAACACATCGATGTTTTCACATGGTAAAAACCCTAAGGGGAAACATCCACGACCCCAACCAACGCGACCACTTGGAGTAGTTTATTAATGCAAAAGAAAAATATTACATAGAGATTTTACAATAGAGTTTATCAAAATCGATGGTCGGCAAATGACACTCCACGCTCTTTAAATAGAGATCATGGACCAATCAGGTGTTAAGATATGAATCAATGGCCATTAAGATCGAGGAGAGTATGAATCATCAGATCACTGTATGTCGAGAACATATCGTGACCGTCAAATTTCCTAACTACAAATGCATACTAATGCATATTAAAGAAACACACTAAGAAACACACTTTTACCTAATGACATATTAGACCAAGTAGATCTTAACTAACTCCTAAGTGTCTAAATATCCTAACATCCCCCCTTAAGAACAACTTGGGATAGGATTGAAGGATTTACAATGTTGACACAATAGGAGAAGGAAGGAGGCATTAGAGTCTA